>PVJC01000856.1:0-73088 GCA_004026665.1 Murina feae | reverse complement strand
GGCCTTTCGCAGCAGCATCTGCTCCCGCTCCTGTGCTGGGGGAAGGCGGTGCTGTCTGAGATGGGGGAAGCCTGGTTCCTAGCTGACGGTCACGACCGATGGGCAGAGGGGCTGCGCACACACTTCCCGCCCCCAACACGGTGCAGGCCCTGAGGGGAACCCGACCCAGGGATACTGTGTCCGCGGGCCGACTCGCCCGCCTGCCCCGCGCCCTCCTTTCACCCTGTCTCCACCACCTCTCCGTGCCCTGACAGCACACAGCGGCTGGGCTTCCCGAAAGACCCGAAGACGATGGAGACCTATCTATCACTTGTTGTAATACTTTAAGCAAGAAATTAAAAAAAAAAAAAAAAGACCTAAAGACGAGCGTGCTGGGAGCTAGACTCGTCCTGCACCGGAGGATGCGTGAAGCGAGGCCCAGGAATTCAGAAAAGGGCCCCAAAGCAGGGCGCGAGGATGGAAGTCTGGCCCTGGTGAAGCGAGAGGCCAGAGGCGGAGCCTAGAGGGAGCCCCACCCGAATGTGGTGGAGAGAGAAGGAAGTGGGGGCGCGGAGGGGAGACGGCGACAGAGGGAGAGACCCCGGAGTCAGGAAACCCCCCAGTCAACGCAGAGCTGGGTGCTCGGAAAGAGCGCGCCGTCCCCTCAGCCCCAGCGGGGACAGTGGCGGGGACAGTGGCAGCGACAGCTCCCTGGTCAGGCTAATCCCGCCCCGCCTCCCCTCCCCTCTCAGCCACAGCCCTGGCCAGCTGTGCCCCTGCTGACAAGTCCCAGGCTGACCACACGTCATCCTGGATGAAGAGGGTGCCGAGGCTCCCGGTGGGGGTGAGTGGGACCGACAGGTGGGGAGGAAGGGGTGGGGGTGAGGCCTGTCTCTCAGATCTGTCCCTGTCTCGGCCTGGCACTGTCCGGGTCTTCAGCTCACCGGTCGTCCTGCGACCAGCACGCGGGCTCCGTGTGCTCCCCGCTCCCCGAGGACTCCTGCCCTCCCCCATCACAGGTGGACTGCGTCCTCCCCTGGCCTCACCCACCGATGCACGTCTTCCCGTCGGTGTGGAGCACGAACTTGACGTGGCAGCCGCACCGGGGCCCCTGCTCGGTGTCGTCGCACGTGTGCTGGCAGCCGCCGTTGCCGTAGTTGCACGTCACTGTGCAGAGAGGGCAGGAGGCGGTCAGTGGCTTCTCCCTGGGCACCGCCGTCTCCAGAACTCAGTCCCCGGCCTTCTAGTCCAGCTGCCTCCCCCATGCTCCCTTCCCCTCCCACCCGCTGCCGCTGGGGCCTCACATTTGCAGTCCCGTTGGTTCTTGGTGAGCTCGAAGCCGGGGCGGCATTCACAGGCAATACCCCCTTTGGGCGTCTCCCGGCAAATGTGAGCGCAGCCGTGGTTCTTGTTCATGCAGTTCATTCCTTCTAAAACGGAAGAGGAGCAGGGTGAGTGCTCTGTACTTCCAGACGCCGAGAGGAAGAGGAACCAGAAGGAATAGGCCCAGGAGATTGGGAGGATTCCACTGAGACTGCAGGACGGAGAGGGGACGGACGTGCCCTCCCAGGCCCCCTGCCCTGCCTGCACAGCTCAGAGCCTTTCCGATAGGCGGTCAGGCGTTGACACCCAGCCTCCAGGAAGCCTGCCCGGTCTCCTCTCCTTCCAACCGGAAGCTGGCTATTGCCCAGCACAATGCCAGGTACCGAGCGGGTTTAGGAAGGAGCCGCACAGGAGATAAAATGTAGGACGTATATATTCTAAGTCCTCAAGGAGCTCGCAGTCAGACCGGGAAGGAGGTAAGTAACCGCGTGGGGGGGAGTAACTGGAAAAGTCCCACATGACCCTATTCAACAAATGCCCGACTCCCACCACACGCAGGGCACTTTACTGGGGAAACGACACAGTCCCTGCCCGCAGAAACGTCACAGACAGCGCACACCCACTATTCCCGCCTGGCCCTCCCAGGGGATGCGGCATCGGCGAGGCCCTCTCAGAACAGCAGCTGAGAGCTCAGCCATCTGCCACTAACTAATCAGGAGCAACACGCACTTGGCTCTGGACACAGAGGATGCCCCACCCACACTGGCCCCAACTCCAGAGGCATTTCCCCCCCCCTGATTTTGCTTTAAGATGGAGTCTGCCTGCAGAGCCCTTAGGAGGTGGTTCAGCCGAGGGACAGAGGAGGAGCTAGTGGAGCTGAGATGGAGGGGGATATCGAGCGAAGCCCCCAGGCAGACGGCGGGGAGCGCAGGGAGCAGGGCCCCTCCCCGGCCCCGCGCTGACCTTCGGGCCGCTGGATGCAGGTGTGCTGGTTGTCGCTGAGGAAGAAGCCCTCGCGGCAGTGGCACTCGTAGCTGCCCATCATGTTGACGCAGCTCTGCTGGCAGCCCCCGTTGCCCTCGGCGCACTCGTCCACATCTGCGCAGGAGAGCGGTTGGTGAGCCCTGGGGTGCAGCCACCGAGCGGTGGGCGCAGTCTTAAGAGTCCAGCGCGCACACACACCTCCCCTCCTCCCCAGCCCAGCGCCCGGCCTCAGGCCAGGCAGCTCTCACCGCTCGGCTCCTGCTCCGCTCCCGAGGAGGCCACCTAAGAGGGCAGAGCCGGGGAGCAAGCACGTGGGGAGGGGGCCCGAGAACATGGCTCCCTGAGGTGAAGAGCCTCTTGGAACTGAGTCTGAGGGCAGGAGGGATGAGGAAAGAAGGCAGAGAAGAGGAACAGAGTTGAAGGTAAGAGTGGAGGTTGGATGGGGCGAGGAAGTGGGGGCAGCTGGTTGCGGTAAGAGCCAGGGAATCAGAGAACCTGGGCAGGGAGAGCTACGGCCACGGTGCAGAGGCGGGAAGGCCGCGGCCTCAAGTGCGGAGCAGGGACCATGTCCGTGGACAGGCCGCGCCCCGGTCCTTTCTCCCCTCCCCCCCATGCCTGGGCTTGCTGCCATATTCCCTAGCCTCTCTCCTATTTTGGTTTAACAAAACAAAGTCTGGAGCTTGGCGCGAGGTGGGGGGTGGTGGTGTGAGGCTGCCAGGCCACACCCTAATACCACCACAAGTCGCCACCCCCAGGTCTGAGCGCCAAGCTCATCCCAGGTCCCCCCACCTCAATGCCTTCCTTGACTCTGTCTCTATGCTCCCTACTTGCCCTCCCAAATCCAGTTTTCCTTGGCTCGGGAGCCATGAGGGAGTCTGGTTCCCAAATGCAGCAGCTGGGACCTGGGCTCCTGAGGCCTTCATCTGCCCCTCTCCCCATCCTCTCTGCTGAGCCTCAAAACCCAGCAGGCTCCTGCCTGAGATGCACTTGTTAGGAAAGCCAAGGAGGGGTACTTTCCCCTGCCTTGTCCCTGCCCCTGCCCCTCTGTCGCTATTCCGTGACGTCTCCCACCCCTGTCTTCCCGCTCTTGCCCCATTCTACATTCCACCCTTCTTTGCAGCGGGCGCCAACCAGTGGTCCCCGGACCACCGGTGGTCCGTGAGGTGCTTCTGTTGTTCCCTTCTAATCTGACCTTTGCTACTCTGGCCAAGTTCTTTCCTCCAATTCTCAGTGGGGAAACTGAGGCCGCCCAGGGCCTGGATGACGGACTCAGGGTTCCCCTAAAAGCCAAAGGTAAGATTGAGACTTTGAGCCCCAACCCTAGAGTTAGTGTCAGATAGACCGTTGCTGTCCCTGGCCCCTTCCCTACCTACTCATTCCCTTATCTTCTGGTTGATTTTATAAGGAAACAAGACGATAGAATCGGGGCCTGGAGAGGTCAAAGGCAACCAAAGAACCCAGAAGCTGATGCTCACAGTCCTGTAGGCAAGCCCTTGTCCTACTCCCAGCATCACAGCTCCCTTTCCCAAGGAGTTCCCAAGGGGAGGGGGGTGCCTCACAGGTGAGCGGGCAGACAAGGGAGGCCCTGCGCTGTCACCACAGTGGTAAGAGGTGGCCAGGGCTGCGGGGAAGGGCCCAGCAGGAGTCGGGGCTTCGAGGCCTGGCTGGGAGTGGCACCTAGAAGCCTGGTCCAAGGATGGAAGGTGGCTGGCTTTGAAGGCAGCTTGGTGGTCAGGAGGCTCTCCTAGGCCAAGGGGACCTCAGGTAACTCCTCAAATAATTCCTGCTTCTCTGGGCACCCTTCCTGTTCCTTCTCTTCCTCTCCTGGTCTGTTCTTCCAGCCCCCTGTGTCCGTTATGGCACCAGAGGCAAAGAACTTGGGGAAGAACCCTGGGTTCATATCTCAAATGCTGTAGGACTGTTTTTCTGCTTGGGGAGGAGTCTGACATGGTCCTGGTAAATGACAGAAACCAAAGTTGAGCTGAGTTACTTAGAGATTCTCCTCTTTCTGATCCAGCTCCTGGGACAAAGGAGGTCAGGTCAGACAGGCCTCAGAGGTGAGGCGGGGGCGCCTGGAGAGTTCAGAGAGCACTGGGAGAAGACCAGCCCTTCGCGGCAGAGGCTCCCCAGGGCGCGGGGGAGCCGCAGCAGACTGTCCAGGGCTCTTTACACATGTTCTCTCATGGGGTCTCACCGGGCAGCCAAGGCCACATCCCTAGTGAGCAGCAGGGCCAGGTCTGTGTGCAGCCAAACCCCCTCCCTCACGCCCCCCACGGCCCCGCCCTCTCCTCTGCTGTGCTCACCCCGCGCAGGACTAGTTCACCCCCAATGCCAGTCTCAAAGGGTGGCGGACCTCGACCTCGTTCTCTATTTTGCAGCTATTTTGGTCACTTTCCTCGCTTTGTCTGGGAAACGGGAAATGCTGGAAACACTGCGTTCCCCACCAGACCCCCCTCCCAAACCCCATCCCTTGCTCACCCAGACAGTTGTGTCCATCATGTGCCAGGTGGAATCCGTCGTAGCAGGTACATCGATAGTTGCCAGGGATGTTGACACAGTCGTGCACGCAGCCTGCATTATCCTCTCGCTCACACTCGTCCACATCTGCGGGCAAAGAGGGGCTCGGCAGCTGGACCCACCTGCGTCCCCCCACTCTCCAGCCCTGGGCTCAGCCCTGTGGTGGTTTTTTTTTTTTTTTTAAACCATCTTGTCTCTCTGTGTGTGTGTGCTTACACAGTTACTTCCATAGCCTACAAACCATTTTGCATTTTGCTATTTTCATCTCAAGTCAAACATTTTCTCGTATTTCCACCCAGCCTTTCTAATTACCAGTGTACATGGTTGCAGAATATTCCTTTGTGTCGCTATATCATAACTTGTTTTTTCTCTCTTGTTAGAGTCCTTACATTTATTTCACTATCATAAATAAGACACCAAAGAATATCTTCTCTTGTATTGTTATTCCTCTGAATTTCCTTTGAAGAAGTTCCTAAGCGTAAAATTCCTGGGTCAAAGGGTATAAACTGCCTTTAGGATTCCTCTAGAGATGACAAAACCACTTTTCAAATCGTACTGTCACCAGGAATGAAGAGTGCACCTGTGCCCTGCAGCCTCGTCAGCACCGAGGGTCACACACGGACGCAGCAGCCGCGTCTGCGCGGCCCTCACCACGAGGGGCGGTGCCTGTTTCCCGCATGAACCCCGTCTGTCCTTGCGCTTGGTGGTGTAAGAGTCTGAAGATGGAGGGTCCAGTGTCAGGGACCCCTGGGCCTTAGACCCATGACTCTGACCCCCTACACTGAACTGGCACAGTTCAGTCTGGCTCGGAACTAGCCTATATGGAGCCTTTGTGCAAGTTAGAAAATGGCGCTCTTTCTGGACAGAAACGGCTCCTCCCCTCCCTACCTCCCTCAGCCCCTCCCCAGGCCAGCGCTGTCACAGGCCTTCGTGTCACACAGCGCAGCCCCCCGGCAGGCGCCCTCCCGGCCTCACCTTTGCAGTGTTTTCCGTCGCCTGTGTAGCCAGACTTGCAGATGCACTTGTAGGAGCGGGGGGTGTTCTGGCAGAGGGCATCAATGTGGCAGCTGTCGGTCCCCTCCACACACTCATCCACATCTGGCGGGGGCAGAGGGCGCACATGAGAACCCCTCCTGGCGCCTCCCAAAGGTACCTTCACGTGGCGCCCAAGGGAGCCTCCCTCTCCTCCACAGAGAGGCAGTGACTCCTCCCGAAACGGGTGCCCTCCCGCACCCCCCCACCCCCTGACTTCAGAGTGGCCTGACCGTGGTTCCAGGAATTCAGAAGAAAACCCACTTCCCTCAGAAACACTTAATCCACAACGACAGCTAGAACTCCATCACCTGAAACACTCCCCTTTGATTTAAAAACAAGCAAGAACCCTTGGACCTTCCACCTGGCGTGAGGGAGGAGCAGGTTTGGGGGAGGGGGAGAGGAAGGGCATGGAGGCCATGACGCTGGGAAGGGGCAGGGTCCAGGCCATCGGTAATTAAAGGGGAAGCCGAGGGGACGGAGCAAATGAGAAATCCTCACTTGCCTCGTGATTCTACCTGCAACCAGACCTGCTTCCACTTGCCCACTAAGGCGCCAGGAATCCTTCGAGGAGAGAACTTCCATCCTGGGAGATTGCCCTCGGCCCCTGTGCTGTCCATGCCGTAGGCACCGGAAGGTGGCCGGGCTGGCACGAGACCTGGAATCTGACTCTCGGGCTGACCCAGGCAGGCCCATCATCCCACCCCCCAGCTCTCTCACCTCACCTCAGCGCTCCCGCCCTCACCTGACCCTCTGACGCACCTAACCACCTAACGCTGAAAGAACGGAAAAAGGGGAGAATGTTTCATTCAGTTGAAACTGCTATGCAAGGTGAGGGTGTGGTGGTGTGGCAGTGACTCCGCGCCCCCCAAAAGGAGACCCATAAGAAACATGAAGCAGGATGTGGCTGAGCGCCAGGAAGGCATCAGAGAGGAGGCTGGTGCTCAACCCTGGCTGCAAGTCAGAGTCACCCCCCACCCCCACCCCCCGGGAGATGCCCGAACACCCCACCCCGGGATTCTGGGATTCCGGCCAACTGGGCTGGGCTGGGGCCCGGCCCTCAGCGTTTTCCTGATGCTCCAGGTACGTCTGGTCGGCAACCAGGCCCGAGCATCTGCTGAAGGGATGATCGGAGGAAGAAGGGGCTACTTCGGGCTGTAACTGGGAAGCCAAGTAAAAAATATATCAAAGACTGTAAAGAACTATGACTTCCGAGGGCGACCTGTGGGTCATAGGATTGCCTGGCTCTTGTTAAAATGCAGATTCGCAGCTTTATCACTGAACTATTCGAACCCAAATCCTTAAGATGCTTAATATGTTTTTCCCTGAATGGATGAACACGGGGACCAGCAATAACTCCAATTTACGGGCACTCGTGAGTCCTGGCTTCGGACAGCTGGCTATCCTCTGCTTTCCTATTTCAAGAAGCACCGAGGGCACAGGACTGAGGAGGTTCCTGGAGCTAAGAAGAGAAGTGACATGTGGGGGAGCCCCAAGCCCCCCCAACTCTCTTCCAATCCCACGCGCAGTGCCCCCCTCACCGAGGGTCAGTCCCAGACTCCAGTCCAGCTATCTACCACTCGAGGGAGGTTTTACATCCTCTTATTCCTTCCTCCTTGAACGGGGTGACTGCCTCCTCGTGGGAGCTGTGAGCACTAGATAATGTGTGTCAAGCACGCAATCAGTGCGTGGGGAATAGCAGGTCCCCTGGAGGTGATGGGAAGGATTAACGCACTGTTCAGACAACAGGTGCTCAAGGACCATGCCGGGTAAGGTGTTAGCTGCGAGGCACAGGCGGCTGCTGACATTTAAATGAACCTAAAATCCGGTTCCTCAGTGGCTCTCGCCACAGGCCCAGTTCTCAGCAGCCACCTGTGCCCAGGGCTGCCAGAGCGCACCGCACAGGCACGGAGCCTTTCCAGCCCTGGCACTGCTCCAGCTCTGGATCGGGCAGTGCCCTGGGCCTGCGTGGGCCAAAGGCCCTCCCCAAGGAGTGGGGCTCCAGCTGAGTTTTGGAGATGGGTCCGATGTTAGCAGGAGAGGAAAGAGGAAATACCACGTATAGTAAATTGTCAAGAAAAACAAGGCGCCCAGAGTTGGTTCTTACTCTGTCCCCACATGTACAGATACCGTCCTCGGTGGGAAAGATACTTTTAACAACGAATTCCAAATGTGGGAGTGGCTTAAGGCTGAGTTTCATCTGTTCCTGTGGGGTCCCTGCAGGACGGGGACTGGATGGTGGCCCCCTTCCCTGTGGTAACCCTGAGTTGTAGAGGCGGGCAGGGGCATCGGGCAATCCCAGTGAGGAGCTCTCTCCATCTGTCCCCGGTGGCCGCAGGGTGACGCGGAGCCCCTCCTGCAGGCCACGGCGGGGGTACACGCCTGTCTTGAACCAGCTGGTGCTCCAGTAAGGTCTATATCGGGCCTCCGGGCTCCCGGCCCTTCCCTTTGCCTCGAGGTCAGTGCTCACAGTCCTAGAGTGGACCCCAGGCCCCTGCAGAGCCTCTGGACTCTCCCAGCAGCTGGGCATCACCTGCCGTCGGACCCCGCGGCCTCGTCTCCTGCTCACAAATGCCAACCCCTCTTCCCCCACATCCACACACCTCGTTCTTCACAATGAGGTGCACCCTGTCTTCCAGCCACACTGTGCCTCGCTCCCCAAACCCAGCTCACACTGTCTCCCCAAAAGCTCTTCCTGCTGAGTTCCTGGTCCGGGGGACTCCGTGGGCCTCGCTCACTCCAGGCTGTTGCCGCCCTGCTCTGCGAGGGCTTTCTTTCATTTGAATTTCTTTGCTGAGGCTTTGGAGCCCTCTCGTGCGGCAGGTCCCACGCTTCACTCTTGGCTGATCACTCGCTGAGGAAGGGGCCCTTCCACTATTTGGATGGCACTTTTCAAAGCAGAGAAGGCCTAAGCCAGCTCGGAGCAGGGCCCCGGGGTGTCTCCAGGCCTCGTCCTCTGCCGGTTTGTTCTTTCAGGGCTCCTCCCACGCCTGCCCACCCACAGCGTGTCCCCACGGGGCCCATCGCGGCGTTTCCTAGCTGGCCGGACAGTGCGCGCTGCGGGCACGGACTGCTTCAGCCAGCGGCTCTCAGCAGTGGCCGCATGGGCTCCCGGGGCGTAAGTGTGACGGTCCAGGCACCCTCCACCCGCTGGCAGGTCTGCAGGGGGAGCTGCGTTGCTGTCTAGCTTCCTCTTCCCAACGCAGATGCAAACAGACTGCTCAGGCTGGGAGGAGTGTGAGGAGAGGGGCTCTGGAGTGGTACCGTGTCAGTTCCAAAGCCAGGGCCCATGGCTGGTCCCGGGTCAGCCCGGGTCTCAGCTCACCTGCTGCCTCCTCTGTAGATGGGAATCAAGATAATAGCCCCTCGCCCTGGCAGGGGGCTCAGCTGGTTGGAGCGTTGCCCCAGACACCAGAAGGTTGTGGGTTTGATTCCTGTTCAGGGCATATGCCTAGGTTGCGGGTTTGATCCTTGCTCAGGGTGTGTACAGGAGGCAAGCAATCGATGTTTCTCTCTCTCTCTCTCTCAAACAACAACAACAATATGGGTGAGGGATAATAATAACAACAGCACCTCCTCATGGGGCTTCCATGAGCATCAAATGAGTGAATACTCACCAGGTACTTAGCACTGCAGTGCCGACGTTTAGTACGTGGCTCAGTAAAGGCTCACTGCTTAGTTCTCTCCAACTTTCTCCCAGTTTCCTTCGTGAACCCCTCCCCAGCCACTTCCTCTTACCAAAGCCCCACTTTATGCTGGTGGTGGGGAACGCAGCACCAGGGGGCAAGGGATGGGACGGACCTGCTCCGCTGCCTACTCCACCCGCGGGGGAGCTGCTCGAAGAGGAGGCTGAAGCGGGTGAGGCCAGTTGGGAACCAAAAAGCTGCCTCCCGTGATTCTCTGTGAAGCTGTGCTTTTGTGTCCTTACCCCACACAGGCCCTGGGCTGGCTCAGAGGCTGACCTGGGAGAGTGGTGGCTGCAGAGACAGCACCAGTGGGCCAGGACCTTCCTGCCTTACCCGCTCCCGGCACAAACGCACGTCACCCCATTTCTTCTGGATTTGCTTCAGCGGCCCACAGAGCACTCCCAAAGCTCTGCTGAACAACAGGAGGAGGGATGGGATGGGGGGGGATGAGGGCTAGAGGGCAGACCAGAAGGGTGGGATATGACAACTTGCAGTCCTGAGGCTCCTCTCTGAGAACAGGGGAAGCAGGACAGCCTCAGGGAAACACTTCATCACACAAGCTTTCCCAGGTCCACCCCAGGAACAGCGGCAGATGGACGCGGGCAGGAATGCAGGCAGCAGGCACCCCACGCACCCACAGTGGCTACCCAACCACTCCCAGTGCTGGGTGGCTGGGGGCGAATCTGCTGGGTCCAGTGCAAGGTCCAAAGCAGCCAGCCCAGCGTCCTAGTGCGCCCGCACGGCTGTGTCATCCTTCCTGCCCCAGCCAGGTGAGCCCAGGACCTGCCTATGCCACTCCTCCATTTTCCTTCATTGCCTCCAGGCATCCCCCACCCCTATCACTGAGGACCAGGTCGGGGCGCTACTTGACGCCACCTGTGGCTGTCCTGCCTACTTCGATCTGTTACTCCTCTTCACTGTCAGGGTCTCTGACCACTAAACCAGCCGCTCTCCTGTGGCCCCTCTTCTATGCCACCGTGTGCCCTTACGTAACCTCCGGTTCACGTGCGTTATCTCCCACTGAAGCTGTACGCTCGCTCCCCGAGGCCATGGCTTCTGAGTCTTTGAAACCTACCGAGCAGCTGAAGAGCTGAGCATATTCATTTATTCCGCAGTTAACTGAGCATTTGCGGGATGCCAAGCCCTGTGCTCGGGCCTGGCGTTCAGCGGTGAACAAGAAGCTCATATCCCGAAGGCGCTTAGTATATACTTGTTAGACGGATGGATGGATGGGGGAGGATGGATGGATAGATGGGTAGACATGCTGGTGGGTGAGGGGATGAGGTCCATATTCATGGCATCCTCTCTGTTCTAAGTTACCGCAGAGAACAAGCTCGCTCTTTACTCTCCCGTGACCCCACAATGGTGCTGGATGGAGGGCAGTCCCAGGAAGTTGAGTCTTCATTTAAGGGCAGTGAGACAGGAAGCTCAGGGAAGGTCGGATACCTGCTTAAAGGCATCCATTTGGTGCTGCTGACGCCTGCAGAGACTGGGACCCGTGAAATCTAGGGTAGGATTCCTAGGGGCCCCTGTAGAACCATAGGGTTTCAGGGTCTTCAGATGAGCTGGCTACTCAGGCATCTCTTCAGAGCATCCTTGTCAGGTAGCTGTCCCACCCTGGGTGACCGGGCACCGGGAGCCCTGCTGCTCCTGGCCGGCTGCCTCGTCCATTCCTCCAGGCTGCCTCCCCCATTAGCATCACACCCGGAACAGAAGCAGCTCAGCTTCGCATGACCCCCTGGGCGCGTGCACACGTACCTGCCTATGTACGCATCTGCTCTACCTCCACGGGCAAAGGGCAGTGAGGGGAGCGGGCGGAGCCTGGCTTCCCTCTCGGCTTCTCAAAGTGCTTTCCCCATGCGGAGTGGCTGAGCCTGGACGGAGCCCAGGCAGGGGAGTGGGGCCTGGAGACTCCAAGAACCACACAGATGACCCGAAGGAGAGGAGACAGGGTACTTCCGTCTTTTTAAAATAGTACCCTTCCCCCCTCCCCTTTTAAAAATGTTTTAATTGATTTCAGGGAGAGAGAGGGGATAGAAACATCAACGATGAGAGAGAATCACATGCCTTCTGTATGCCCCCCACTGGGGACCGAGCCCACGACCTGGGCATGTGCCTTTGACTGGAATCGAACCTGGGAGCCTTCCCTTTATCCACTGAGCCAAACCAGCCAGGCAGTACTCTCCTCTCCTACACAAGCGCGGGCGCCTGGAAGGGAGTGGGCTGAGCCTGAGCCTCATCACTCATCATCCCGATGCCTTTCTCTTTGAGGTCCGACCATATCCCTAATGCAGGTCCTCACCCATTTGAATGTTCCTTTAAATGGACAAGAAGGTTCTCCCTTCCAGTGTGAACCAACTCAGCGACCTTGAGTCAGAGCCTGGAGAGGATGGGGGGCTGGTGGAGGGGGAAGTGGGGTCCTGGAGGGGGAGGGGAGAACAGGCCACGGAGAGGGGCAGGCAGTGGGCAGTGGGCTGAGGCAGCATCCAATTCCACGGCGATCAGTGCACCTCTCTACACCGATGGGCGTGACATGAAGAACCATGAGGTCAGGTGACATGCAGTTCCATGAAGGGTGCAGACTTCTTCCCCGGGGCGTGTTTTATTTGGTCCTCAAGTGGTCTTGCCTGTCATGCAGATGAGGAACAGGCCCAGAGAGGAAAGGAGGGGAAAGAGCAAATAGCGAGTGCTCCCTGCCTGTGCTCCCCACACACACTGTGAACCCCGGAGGGGGCACCCATGCCTCATGGCTGTGCCTCTGCCCACCCACCTCAGCACTGAGTCCAGGGTGAAGCCAGCGCCAGTGCATGGTAGGAAATCAGCAGCGGGCATGCACTCCCCTGGGGCTGCGGGCACGGGCTGGGGGGAGAAGGGCGGGTCTGGGCGGTGCGCGGAGGACGGGGCGGTGCGCGTGGAGGTGCGGAGCTGCAGGGAAGGAGGGTGGGCAGTGTGGCGGGGGCAGGTGTCTCCTGCGCTTGGAGTCACTGCGCTGGGCCAAGCAGCTGGTCAGAAACACAAACAAACAGCAGGCATACAGGTTCCTGCTGTTAACAGCTTCAAACCGCCAGAGGAAAACTCCAAATAAATAGAATTAGAAACTTGTAAAAACGTCCTCTCTGTAACCCTCCTCCCCGGGGGCCACCCTCTAGGCACTCCCCTTCTCCCACCCCACCTCCGCGTCCACATACCCTGGCACTCCACCCTCCCCCAGGGGTTCCGGATCTTCTGCCCACGTCTCTCCTCAGCTGGTCACCGTCAGTGACCAGATGCCAATGGCCCCTGGCCTAGGACTCAGACCCCCAGCCCCCAGCTCTCCAGGGCTATGGTTACGGCCACAGGGAAACCGTAGGTAAGAGTGAGCGCCTCAGCGCCCTGTCCAGCTATCACCCCACACGTGGGGCCGATCGAAGCATCCGGGGGCAACACCAAAAGGGCCTCGGTCTGGAGAGGGGAGACGCCCGGCTGGAGCAGAAGGCAGAGGGCTGGCCCGAGAGGAAGGATGCGAGGCACCAGAGTGGGGCTGGCCTGGGCCTCACCCAGGTGCTGAGTTCCCAGAGCACACACACACACACGTAAGCTCCACTCCCCGGCGCTGTGGATGCACACACATCCACACACAGACACTTGTTCTGCAGAGCCCGGTGCGGGGGAAGGCCCCGCTGTCGGGGAGCAGGTCATGGGGTGGGGGAAGAAAGGAAGAGCAGCCACGTGACCAGGCGACCGACCGCCCGGGCGGGGAGCAGGAGGGCAGGGCCCAGGACAAGAGGCCTGAGGTGCGGGGAGAAGCCCGAGAGGCTGGCTGCCGGGCGGAGGTTTGCGGAGGTGACTTCTGCCTTCGTGGACGGACTCCGATACACGCCGTCTCAACGCTGAAAGGGACCCTGCTCGGGTCGGCTTTACAAGTGAGCGAGAGCACGTCCATGATTTCCTCAGAAGCCTCAATCCGTAGGCTCTACCTCTGTGTGAACCCTGGCACCATTCTCCCACCGCGTGCCACTTAGGGCTGGCAGCACGCGGGCGTGGGAGGAGGAGCGCGGCCAGTCTGGAGAGAGGCTGAGGGCTGGTGTCCCCTCTTTGCCCAGGTGGCTCGCCCCTCTCTCCCTCAGACATCCCTGGATGGGCCGTTGTACCACTTTTCCCCAAAGCCCAGCCGTCCCTCTGTTTCCAGAACCCGTCTTATAGCTGAACTGAAGCTGTCCCCAGCTCTGGGCCTCTTCCGGGCACTGCCAGCCTTACAGTGGCTCTGCAGTTTCCAGCCCTGACAGGGACTCTTTCTTGCAAGTGGTCATGTGCTAGGGGTACAGGACATCAAAGGAGGCCCACACCCCGACGCACGGGGCACCAGAACCGGGCAAGACTGGGGGTGCTCAGGCAGCAACTCTTCCACCCCCATCTTCTCAAGAGGGGCTGCAGCCACCAGGGCCTTCCCCCACCCCGTCCCCGGACCGAGCCATTCCACTTCTTCACTCTTCCAACGAAAACAAAATACACATTGCCCGCTTCCTTTTTCCTCTCACAGGAGCAACACACACACACACACACACACACACACACACACACACACGGGCACATGCACACACAGAAGTGCACAAACAAGCATGCACACACGCACACACATAGGCATGCACACACGGGCATGCACGCACGCACCCGCCCGCCCCCCCACCCCCCGCAGTGAATGCACACTTCACCTCGCATTCCCAAACTCACTCACATCTCCAACCAGTTCTCATGCTCTCAGATTCCTGAAGGTTTCAGAAAATAATTTCATTGCGGGGTTGCTGATAACTTTCTTCTTTCTCTGCCTGCAGAACTTCGGGCTCCTGGGTCTTCTAGTCCCCTCTCTCTCCTTCCACCCTGTAGAGACTCAGGGAGATGAACTGGAAAAGTTCTCCACCCCCACCTCCACAGGACATGTCACCGAGAGAGGAGAGGTCAAAGGGATTGCTGAGGAATTTCTAAGCAGGCCAGCCCTGCTCTACCCTCTGGAAAAGATGGAGGGGGGGTTGGATTGACGATCAAGCTCCAAGAGTGGGGACGGACGCTCTTCCCAGTGGCCTGGATGGGGCCCGGGCATTCGCCGGCTGCCCGTGGGGCCACCCTCACCCGCTGACACGGTTATGGTTTTCATTTCATATTTTGGAGGGAGGGGCTCGGAGGAACAGTCCCCTCACTGTAAGAGCTGGCCACAGGAGCCCAGGGAAGCGGGGGGAGAGGAAACAGCCACATTAAAGAGGAAGAAAGGGGTGGGGGAGAGAAAGAGAGACACACACACACCCAGACAGAGACCCGGGAGACGCACCGAGACAGAGGGACACTGTTCGCCGCCAGATGGACGCTCTCAGCCCCAGGGATGGCATTACTTGGAAACGCTAAATACGCGACTTTATCAAAATCCTATCCCTAATGAGGAGAGAAAACAACCAGGTAAATGAAGCAGCCGGGCTGGCTCTCCCTCGAGTCCCTCCTGGGGACACATGTTCCCTGCGGCCAGGAGACCTTTCATTCAGCTGTAACCTGAGCCCTATACCAGGATTAGGCCTTTTAAACCACTGCTTCACCCCCCACCACCACCAAAAAAAGCAAATTAATGCTTTTAAGTTAACAATTATCTTGGTTATCCAGTCTGTCTACTTTAAAATACTCAGTCAGGCACTTGAAAACCACTCAAAACCATGTACCCTCATGCGCCCTCACCCCAGTCCCACGCTTACCCACCACTCGTCCACACACAGTCTCAGCAACACTGAGACACCCGCATTCCATGTAACAAGTCACAGTGCACACAGACCCCCGGCTGGGTTACCTGTGGGTGATCCTGACGAACCGCACACGCGCACACACACACACACTCACTTGCACACTCGGCTCCCTTCCCTGTCCCTCACCCCTTCCTCACTCCCCACCATTTTGGTTCTCCCCACCCCCACCCACCCCTGGAGAAGAGGGACGGAGATGCAGCTATCCCTAGAGGTATAGTAACTGTACAAGATCCTTGCCAAGGATATCTGTATTTTAAAGACCTGCTGCTAGAGCTTCATTTAAAAGGATGTGGCATTCAAGGCACATTCTACGGAACTGGAGAGACCCAGGAGATATATTTGGGAGCCAGCGATGTCCCCAGCATTCTGTGTGTGAGTAAGGCTGCCCTGCCCGTTCCATGCTTGTCCCACCTGCAGCAATGGCCTGCAGATTTGGGTCTAGCAACATCCCTCTTACTCAGCAAAGCTGCTGTTTGGAAATCTCTGGAAGACTAGGTTGGTAAATATCCTGAATAGCAGAGTCAAAGGTAGCTAGCATGACAGGCTTCGATTCTACGCTCAGCCAGACTCTCAGGGATCAGTAGGAAGGAAGATGCAAAGCGAACTATGGCCCAGTTGGAGCGAGCATGGCCGGAACATGAGGTAAGCAGTGAACAAAACTATGTGTAAGTTCCTTGAGGGCAGGGGCCTCCTCTCTGGCTGCATTCCCCCCTTCCCCGCCCCCACCCCTGCCCAAACCCAGCAGGGCGTCCGGGAAAGAGAGCACTAACAGTGCCTCGTAGGGACTCTGAGTCCGCCCGCCCCTGAAGGATGGGCCGATCTCCCAGGCTTGAAAGCCTTGGCCTGATGGCACCTGCCCCTTTTAGGAGCCTCCATCTGCCCCAGGAACCCCCTTGAATGAATATACTGCTTGCTCTCCTGCCCCTCCCCAGCCCCCCAGTCTTACTCGGCCATTACAGACACTGGCTCCAACTTGAAAGAGGCCCTTATCTTGTCTCTAGATTACCGCATGAAATCTGTTCCTTCCTTCAGACTAAACTCCCTTTGCTAATTCCATGTTATGAGTAAGTCAGCACACACTACAAAAGCCAGCTTTGTTTATGAAAACACAAGCAAATCCACGGTGGGAGAGGGGCTGCTCTGGGCCGGGGTGGCGGTGGGAGTGGGTGTCTGGAACCAGGAGGGGGACAGAAGCAGTTTGGGGTTGGAAGGGCTGGGGGTGGGGTCTGGTATTTGACAGCTGAGGGGCTCTTGAGTTTTGGTTGTGTTACAGGACGGGTTGGAGGAGGAAGGGGTAGCTGACAGGCAGTGTTTGGGGAGCGGAGAACAGCACTGGCAGAGCACCTTCCTTTTAGCAGAGAGGCAGCCCATCCGGTACAAAGAGCAGCTTAAGACCCAAGCGCTCAGGCTCCCGGACACAGAGACCTGGCGACCAACCACCGGAGGCTCAGGCTTCCCCAGCTTCCAAGTTCAACTTTCTGGCCCGGCCACCTCCACTCCCCAGCTTGGCCTCGGGATCACAGGCAGAAGAATCACACCCTCCTGGGCAAAGCCTTGCCAGGAGGGGAATTTTCTTTTTGCACATATAGACCGCTTCCTGGGTGAAGACACGACGGGGAAGGATGCAGCAGGGTCAAGGGGGAGGGGAGGCTGCCCCCAACAGAACCACAGTCCACCAGCCGGGTCTCTGCCAGCCCAGCCTGGAGACTGGCCGAGTAATGAGCCTGGGGTCAGGGGTGGGAGGCGGGAGGGCCTCCGGCGGTGGCTCTCTTTAATTCCTGGAGGGATCTGTCAGAGCTTCCCAGCCTGGAATTTTACTTTGTTATTTTAATGCAATTCTGACCTGGATTTGAATGGAATTGGAAACCCGGGCCCTTAATAAATAAATATTATGATAAGAAATGAAAGCCATGCAGGATGCGAGCGCTCCCCTCACAGAGGCAGAAAACGCAACATTCTTGCCGGGTAGCAGTGGCAGAGACGTCCTTCTCCTCTCCAGTTCCCCACCATCCAGGGAGAGAGGAGCTGCCTTTTCTATAAAAGACCCCAGTTTGCTTTAACATTTTCCCACTGATACGACAACTACTCCAACATTTCTGTCTCGCTTTGCACGAGGTCTGGGGGCGAGGGGAAGGAGGCGATGGCATGGCTGGAAAGTTTGCCTTCTCGCCTCTCCAGGCACTGTCTGGGAGAAGACTCTGTCTCAGACTTCTGGAGGACAGAGCTTTCCAAGATGCTGGGGTGACAGTGGAATAGGGAGAATTCCGGGGTGCGTGATCACGGCTGCCCAGGACCCCCCAAACTTCTCCCTCACCCGTGCCACCTCTGGCTCGTCTAAGCTTCCTCCTGGGGCGCTGCGCCCGGAGGTCAGGTCCCCACCGGGGGGGAAGGGGGGTGCACCGAGCGGGTCCTGACAGCAGCACCTGCCCTGCCCCTCGGAGATCGCGCCCCCCGCCCTCGGGGCCCGCAGCCCCGCTGCCCCGCGCCCTCCCTCCTTACCTGGGACGGCTCTGCTGTGCTGGGCGGCGCGGGCGTGGACCAGCAGGACGAGCAGGCAGAGCCCGGGCAGGCGCCGCGAGCCCATGCTGGCGCTCCCCGGGCCGGGCGGAAGCGGGCCGGGCCCCCGCGAGCCGGAGGGGGAGGGGAGGGGCGCCCCTCCGGGGCCCCGGCCGGGGGCGGCGGGTGCGGGGTGCGGGGCGCGGGCCGGCACCCGGGCTGGAGGCTCCCGACGCTGCCGGCTTCTCCCGACCCGACGCTGCCGGGAAGAGCGGGGCGGGGAGCGCGACGAGGCTGGGGGCGCCCGCGCCGCGGACCGAGGGAACCCCCGCCCTCCGAGCGGCTGTGCTGGCGGCGGCGGCGGCGGCGGGTGGCTGCGCGCAATTCCAGCCAATTTCCAGCTTCGCCCCGAGAGCGCGCGGAGCCCGGGCGAGGGACCTGAGAAAGGGGAGGGGAAACGGCGCCAGAAACACGCCCTTTCTGCCTCTTTCTTCCTCTCTCGCTCTTTCTCCGTCTCTCGGGCTCCGGCTCTTTTTCTTCGCCTTTCTCCTCCTCCTCCTCTTTCTCCTCCTCTCCTCGCTCCTTTTCGTTTTCTTCCTCCTCCCCCTCCTTCTCCTCCTCCTCCTCCTCCACCTCCTTTTTCGTGCCCTTTTTTCTTTCAAATGGGGCCTCGGCGCGGCGGCCGCTCCCCCCGCGCGCCGGGCGCGGCCCCCTCCCCAGCTGCCGGGCCGCAGCCTGCAGGAATTTACAATCCGGGCCGGGGGAGCGGGCCCGGTCTCCATGGAGACGGCTTCCCCGGGAGCAGGGAGGTCAGGCGCAGACCGCGCACAATCAATGGATCAATGCAAACCTCGCTCGGCTCCAGACCAAACAGCACCCGGCTCGGCTCGTCCCCGCTCCCCGCGGGAAGAGTGGGGGCCGAGGGTGCGCCCCCGCGCTCGCACGCGAGGAGGGCCGCGCGACGCAGGTTTGCACGCACACCTCCGCGAGGAGACAAAGGGCGAGGGGTGTCGGGGGGGAGACGGGCGCCCGGGCATGTCCGCCGACACGGGGGACACAGCCACACGGGACCTCGAAAAACCGGGCCGACTGACGCCCTCCCACCTCCACCGCGCGCCTCAGCCTCAGGACTCAGTTCCCACTCGTGGTGCTGAATCCGCTTCAATAGAGGACCAAGAAGAGGGCAGCCTTCCCCCCAGCTAAACCTGCCAGCTCCAGGGCCAACTCCGTTGCAGTTAAGGCCGTGAAGGCAGCCCACTGAGCCACCCTGCCGGCAGAGACCTGGGCTCCCCTGTACGACATTCCAGTGCGCTCAGCACAGGGGGCAAAAGCTAAGCGACAGAGTTCTGCCTCATGCGTGTAAATGCAAAGACAGCGCGTGACAACGCTCCTCCAGACCTGCCCTGGGGGCTTGGAGACGTGGTCCTGATTTGACTTTGGGTGGTAGGCACACGGTGCAATACACAGATATTGTAACACTGAAACCTGCCTGTTCCTGCTGACCAATGTCACCCCAACCAATTAAAAGAAAAGAGGTGGTCCCGACCAGCCCGTTAGTCCTTTATCCCTCCAACTGCAGGACAGCTAAGGAGAGGTAAATGAGATTCTAAAAAATAGGGCAAAGTGCGCCCAAGGAACAGTGTCCCCGAACCGTGGCCACCGCCTCCTGACACACTCACAGTGTTGCATCCCCTTGCCTTCTCCTGAGCAGAACCAGGAGAGACCTCTTGCAAGGTGGGAAGGGCTTTCTCCGACTCCGGACTTGGGGCTTCCGTCTGACTGAGTCGTCGGATAATTATGTTTCAGGGCCAACTGGGACCCATCTGACCTCATGGAGCCCTCAGGGCAGCAGGAAGGGACAATCCCTGAAAATAACCCAGTTCTTAGACCTTTGACACTGGCAGCCCACATCTGCTGGGTGACAGGCAGCCTTTGTCAAGGTCTCCTTAGCCCCTTTCTTCCCCAGGGATGGAGTGGATGGGGGAGGAAGGAAACAGACACCAGCACTTGGGTTTCCTGTCCCAGCTCCATCCTGGGTGACAATTACCTTTGGGCAAGTCACGTCTCAGTGGGAGACGGATGAGCTCAGTGGTGGCCAGGACACAGTGCCCTGAGGAAGCCGGCGGAGGAGGCGTGGGAACCTCCCTACGCGGGGAGAAAGGTGGCGGTTGGGATGGGAGCACATAGATCATGGGAATGGTGTGGAGGCCACAGAAATGTTGGGTCAGATGACCTCCAAGATCCCTTCCAGCTCTGTCGTCTTAGGACTTCCCTCCTTCATTCCATTGACAAACCCCTCCCTTGCAGCCGCTTCTCCGGCTGCCACCAATTACGTGTAGGGCTGGAGGGCAAGTGCAAACTTGCCATCCTCTCTGCCCAAACAAGAGAGTGATTTTTAAGAGAAAAAAGGAGAAAGAATTGTAGGTTGCTGGATGATGCCTGATCTATGGGGAAAATGGGAGAGAGCAGAGCAGCATCCAGGGTTGGGAAAGGGAGGGTGTACTGTGCCTTGCTTTGGACACGGTGAGCTTCTCTGGGTCCCTAGGGAGGAGGGCTCCAGCCATCCTGTGAAGCAGGTGATGGGCATAGAGGACTCTGTGGGGGCAGATCAGTAGGTTATCTCAGACCTTCTCTCTAGTTCAGGGTGACGTGCTGGTCCTCTGAATGTGGACATTGTCCTGGCTGGGGGTGGGGGGCTTGAGTGGGCTATCCCACCTCAGCCCCTATGTCTCCGGGAGGCTTGGCATCTTACTCTCCTTTCCTTTCCCCCCTTTCTTTGCTGGCTTTTCCTGTTTCCTCTGCTCCTCTTGCGCCAGGCGAGCTTCCTCCGCTCCTGGGCAGAAAGGGCAGTTCCCGCCTGCCCCTGCCAGCCAGTCTGGTTCCAGCCACCACCAGCCCTTCTGAGGGTTGGACGGGAGCAGGAGCAGGCTCGTGTCCCCGGGGCACAGCGAGTCGGGGTTGCTGGTCACATTGCCTTCTGCGCCATCCGCTTCTGCAGGGACTCCCAACTGGACCGTACCTCAGGAAGGTGACAGGGAAGGGACAAGGAGATGGCTCTTGCAAACGGTACTTCAGGGCAGCAAGCAGCCTGTGCCAACCCTCGCGGCAGGGGCACAGTGTCCCTGGCTCTCTGGCCTCCCACACTCACCTCTCAGGCCACAGTTTGCGCTTGGACCTCACTGTCCTTCAGGGATACTTCCGACATTCATTCCATTCTCGTTTTTCCTGTACATGGCCAGGGAGAAGACTGGGCCTGGCAGCCCCCAGTTGATATGTCTCGGTTTTGATCCTGCTTAGGGACACCTCTGTTTGACCTCCACCTCCTTCAGGGACTTCCCCTCACTGCCGGGTCTCCTTCCATGAGCCTTTGCTTTTTCTCCCTGCCCCTCAGCTTCCCCACCCATGAAACGGGTCTAGTGGCCCTACCTCAACAGGCAGGGCTCGTCTAGTGGAGAACATGTGCGCGTTGGAACTGGACTCCCCAAGATCAATGCCAGGTCCTGCCATTTCCCAGCCATCTACCTATTTTATTTTTTTATTTATTTCCGCTTAAACAACAGATGCGTATTTCTCACAGTTCTGGAGGCTGAGAAGTCCAAGATCAAGGTGCTGGCCAGCTTGTGGACAGCTGTCTTCTCAGTTGTCTTCAATAGTCCGCGTGCTCCTGAGTCTGGGCTCAGGGCTGACTCATGGTTCTGACTGGCTGTCACGGGGGATAGGTCACCCCTCTCCCTGTGCTTCAGTTTCCTCTCCTCCCCTCAGTTCTTTGCTTCTTCGTTTCCTTTCGCCTCTCTCTTTACTCCTCCTTGTCATTCTGCCATCTCTTTCCTAGAGCGCCCCAGGCCCATCCGGAGTTTGGAGCGAAGGTCAGGTGGGGGCCGCTCCCACCCAGTGGGTTCAGGGAGGGACCTGCACTAGCAGGAAGGCCGGATTCTCCTACTTTCCAGGGGAGCTTTCTGAACGTTGGTGCAGCGCAGGAGGACCCCACCTCCGCCCGCACCCAGGCTAGGGGCCATGTTCCCCTCAGGCGTGCGCTCCAGCCAGTCCTCCCTCTGTCTGTTCTGGGTGAGATAGTTTACTCTCTGGGCTTCAGCTTCCCCATCCAGAAGCGGGTGTGGTCATCCGCCCTGGAGGTGAAGCACACGTCACTACCTGCTGCACGGCTCCAGAGGACAGTAAGTGGGTTCTGACCCCAGCGCGGCATCCTCACAGCGGCGTGACTCAGTGAGTTATCCGTCTCAGCGAGCTCCGGTCTTCTCTTCCAACCATGGGAATGAAGTGCCCACCTCCTAAGATATGCTGCTAATTCAATAAGACAGTGATGCACTCGGTAGGCATTCAGTAAGCATGGGCCATTGTTATGGCCACCATTTCTCGGAAGGGACAAAGGCCGCAGTGTGTGACAGTAAAGGTGCAGCTTATCCCAGGTTCCACGTGGACGCTGCTGGGTGCGCGCGCAACAGCCGCTCAGCTTGATTTCACCACCCCCAATAGGCTCCTGTCTGTCACACATTCCTACTGAGAAGGTTCCAGAAATGCCATGCATTCCAGCACGCTGCCTTGTCTGCAGAGCTTCCAAGTTGGAGACTTAGAAAGAAGCTCACCTGCCGGGAAAGGTAGCCCCAGAACTCCACTTTCCCTACCGCTGGATGGCACAGAAGCTCGGAGACACAAGTTTGAGCCCATTGCTACCCTTCGCTGAGCGCTCTCTATGTGCCAGGCCCTGTGCCAGGCACTCCACCGCAAGTCTATTTGGCAAGATTGTTATTCCCATTGTATTGATGGGAAAACTGAGGCTCAGGTAGTTCAACCTGCCCAGATGACCAACTAAGAGACAAAATAGGGCTTGGGCCCAGGCCTGACCCTGAAGCTTGTCTATCTCCTCCTTTCTCTATCCTGCCTCCTCTGAATTTTTAGAGACCCAGCACATTCGTGTCACTGTCATGGGTGATCATTCGGGGCAGGCTGGCCCCTTCCCACGCTAGAGACCTGAGAGGGGGGTGCCCTTGCTCTGGGAGAGCTGCAGCAGTGGGACTCTAGAAGACTTGACGAGAGATCACATGATTTCCCCAAGGTCACACAACATGCCCGAGAGACAAAACCAGGAGCAGAATCCATGTCTCCCATGTCGCCTGCCTCCTGTCAGTGCTCCTTAGCCTGTCCCCCCAGAGCTGGCAATCCCCCCTCTTTCAGCTCTCGTTTTTCTTTTCCTGATGATTTGCTGAGTCACGAACCCTTCCATCACGTGGCATATGTTTCTTATCTCAGACCCTCCCCCAATGCACTGTCCTGGGCCCTTAGGACATACAAAAGTAATCATAATCATAATCATAATAGAAAACGTGAACCCGGCTCAAAGAGTGAATGGTTCCAGACTCTCCATCACGAAGCGAGCCCCTCCCCCCCATGTCAAGTCTTACCAGGAAGTCAGGAGTTACGCAGGCAAAGCAGACTCTCTGAGGCGGCATCGAGCAGTCCAGACAGAAGGTGCCACAGAAACAAAGTCAGAGGAACAGATGTGACCATCCAGGAGGCTCCTGGACAAGGAGGGATTTGAGGAGAATCTTGACGACACTGAAACAGAAAAATAGATGGACAAGATAGTATACAAAGAAAAATCAGGGATGGACCAATGGAAGGAGAATTGAAGACAGAAGTCAGAACAACAGCAAAAGAAACGGAAGGAAGGAGGGAGGGGGATCATGCTACGTCACAGACAGGTTAACCCTGTTGGTCCATGCTCCCCACCGGCTAGGATGGCGTAGGAGCATTTAGCCATCAAGGCAGAGGATTGGAACCACACGCTCAGAGTCTGTTCTAACCCTGGGATTCTGGAGTAACTTGCTCCACGGCCCTTGGTCTTGCCTTTACCGAGGGGTCCACGGGCAGCCCTGCCAAGAGTTAGGGTGCGGCAGCTTGGTCCAAGCTGCCTCACACCTGATCCAACCTCACCCCTGGCCACTTGGGTGGCCTCCTTAGCCCCTCACCCCAGTGTGCTCCCAGCTCTTCCTCCCTGCCCACCCCCACACCTGAGTCCCTTTGCCACCTGCTTCTCCCTGACTGCTTCCATGAAGGGGGAAAAAAAATCTCCAACTTGCCAACTGGCATCAACACCCATGTGTGGTTCCAGACCCCTCCACATCCCAAGGCAAGTCTCCAAACTGCCCGAGCCGGCCCCCCCCCCTCCCCTTCCACACAGCTGCTCTGCTAAACCTTGGGTTTCCCTCTGCCAACCTCAGCCAGAGCATCTGGCGTGAACTTCCTATCCCTTGCCCTTCTCCCTTCGCTGCTGGGAGGGGGTCCTTCTTTTTGGCCAAGGCCAGTCTGACATATCCCATCCCTCTTGTCCCTACAGGGAGCTGGTGCTGTCAATCATCCCCTCCTAAGCCTTCTCCTCCTGTGAATACAGTATAACCTGCAGCACCCAGAGCAGCAACAAACCTCCCCAGACCCTGCTACCTCTTGTCTTTCCGGCTCCGGAGCACACCTGCTCTGTCTCCATGTCACTGCTTCCTATCACCCCTCGCCTGTCCGAGGGCAGCCTGGCCAGACCCCCTGACACCCTCTGCCAGGTCTTCAGCCACCTCCACATCTCCACATCCGGCTGCCACCAGGCCTCATCTAGCCTGACCTCTCGCGTCCTCAGAAGTCTGGGGACATTTCCCTTTCCCTTCTGGGAGCCCTTTCTTCTGCAGAGTCTCCTGCTCACTGCCCTCCCTCCACTAGCCTTTCCAGTGCTTCTAGCTCGGCTCTTCCAACTTCCCACACTCCGTTTCCTCCCCAGCGACTCTCACCCAGAGACAGCAAGGGTGACGGCGAGAATATTGGCTTCGTGGCCAGAAAGTTCTGAGTTTGAATTCCGGCCCCGTCAATAGATGAGTTTCCTCATCCACAGAGTAGAGAGGATGGAACTCCGGCCGCAGGGTGCTGGAGGGTCACTGCTGACAGCTGTGTGGACTGGACACGATGGCTGGACACGCTGTGGGGGCGGGGCTTCAGCCACCACCAGGCACCATGACTCCCGAAGCATAGCCCTCGCCCCCACTTCGCTCCTTGCTCTAAGTCCACCTGTCTGATCTTCGGATCTATATCTCTAGCTGCCTCCTCTCTTTTCTGTTTAGTCCTGTATTTCTGCCCACTTTTTTCAAGAGAGCTGAACTGACCCCTAACCGAACTCTTTCCCTCTCAACACTGTCTCCTGACCTGTCTCCTCCTGTGGGCTCCATCTCGGGTCAATGGCTGCATAACCCCCGCTGGGTTTCTGTAAGGACTCTTTCTTCCTCCCCATCCCAGGCCACAGGTCCTGAGGATAAAACTTCTGAAACCTGCCTCAACTCCATCCGTCCTCACTGTGTCTCCTGAACCATTGCCCGACAGGATTAAGTCCCAACTCTTTTTTTTTTTTAAGTTTTTATTGATTTTATAGAGAGAGGACGGGAGAGGGATAGAGAGATAAAAACATCAACGATGAGAGAATCATTGATTGGCTGCCCCCTGTACGCCCCCACTCCCCACTGGGGATTGAGTCCGAAACCCAAGCACGTGCCCTGGCCGGGAATCGAATTGGCAACCTCTTGGTGCACGGGATGACACTCAACCAACTGAGCCGCATCAGAGGGGCCAGTCCCAGCTCTTTCTCATGGCACACGTGGCCCTCTGTGCCAGGCCCGAACCCTTCTCTTCAACAACATTTCATGTTACTCCTCTGATCTCACCGTCACACGTCCAGCCTGGCCATGCTGTACTGCGACGGTCTGTCAAACCTTTGAAGACAAGACCCATATGGACACCACTCTGCCAGCAGTGCCCCTATGCCTGGCACTTAGTTGTGCTCAATGAGACAGTGAAGATACGGTGACTCATGGGAATCCCCAGGAGAGGCAGGGCATCCATCCCTGACCTGTCTCCCTGCCCCCACCAGCCTGCCCAGGGGCAATCAGCCTGCAGGACTGCGGCATGGAGGGTGGTAAATGGAGGAGCCGTGTGGAGCTGCTCAGCTAAAGAGAAACCAGAGTTTCAGGGGGTCTCGGAGGGGACTCTGGCTGGAGACTCTCAGATTCTGGAAGATAAAGAAGCAGAGCTGGAAATTTCCAAACGAGAACTCAGGATCTGCCCCCAGGCTTGGAACCCTGGGTGGTGGCAGCCTGGATGAAGCAGCCAGAGGCGGGAGTCTGGTGAGAGAAGCAGGGACCCGGGCCTGGGCCTAAGGGAGGTAGTAGGGTCCACAGGCAGCTAGCTGCCATCTGGACCAGGAAGAAGCAGCCTCAGGAGGCAGCGCCCATCATCTCTACCCCTTCATCGAAGTTCTTCTCTACAGATGCTTACAATCCCACTATCGGAGGACACTCCTTTGAGCTAAACTTGTGCTCCTCGGCTCCCAAGTACACAGCATCCCCGTGAGAGAGGGGGACAGGATGAAGCCTTTGCCAGTTAGAACTTTAGTTTCTAAGTAAAACCCTAGCGAAGGTGTGGCCCAGGGGAGAGACACCCATCATGAACTTCCTAACTCAGCTGAGCGCCCATTCCACCTTGCTTCCCCTGCCCTGTTTCTTCACTCCATCCCCCACCCTGCTCCTCCCCGGAGGAAAAGATGGAGAGAGGGAGGAGGACCTCTGCATCTGACAGTGTGATTCCAATGGGTATTGCGGAATAAAAAGGGATGGCGAGGCTCTTGGGGCAAGTTCAGGGTCCTCGCGCACCAATTCATAAGGCTCAGTGCTGTCACACCAAGTGCACCTCATTCTATTCTGTTTCCCGAGAAGGGCTCCCATGGGCCTGAGAATCCTTTTAGAAGAAGCGGGGAACCTGCAGCGAGAACAGGGTCAGAATGTTTGCCAGCTTCCTGCTTACACTGAGTGTCAATATCCGTACACAGGTCTGCCTCCCTCGTTTGGCAAGAGGTTTTCCATTCGTCCTGTCCCCCCTCCTCTGTCCTACAATGGAGAGCCCTGAGGCATCATGCCAGGGCCACCGCAGCCAGGCTGGATTCCTCGGTGTCTTACAAAATTCAGTCCGCAGGAGACTGCAGCGCGCTGGAGGGGGACCAGCCTTGACCCTGTCTCAGGGCCGGGCCTTCCCTTGATCAGCCCAAGGGCTACTGAGGAGAGAGAGGAACTCATTCCAGCCCGCTGGTGCCCACACCGACTCCTCCACGCCCTGGTCCCCTGCTGCTGAGATTGATTGAGAAATTCAGTTGCTGCGCTTTGGCGGCCCCACGCTGCAATGTCGCTCTTCACCAGTAGGTGCCGCTGTCCCACATACCATCCTCCAGCCGGTGGCGAGGTTCGGAGGCCCACCTGGGGGGGGCCTACCCCAGGACCCCGTGCCTCAAACAAATTTGCAAATGAAATTATTATAAAAAAGATACCCCACATTGGTGATGTAAAGATGTGGGATTAATTGTATGTGGGTTTCTTTATAACCATAGATTCCATTTGTAATGAGTTTGACATTCCTCGTGTACGTCCTCTATGCCAGGAGCTTAGGGGATATGGGAATTCAGAGATGACATGGTTTCTCCTCTCAAAGTCATAATTAGGTAGGAGAGAGAAATGTGCATCTAAACAATTAGAATATAAGAAGAGCATGGGCCCTGGCCGGTTTGGCTCAGTGGGATAGAGCGTCTGCCTGTGGACTGAAGGGTCCCAGGTTCGATTCTGGTTGAGGGCATGTGCCTTGGTTGTGGGCACATCCCCAGTGGGAGGTGTGTTGGAGGCAGCTGATCGATGTTTCTCTCTCATGGATGTTTCTAGCTCTCTATCCCTCTTCCTTCCTCTCTGTAAAGAATCAATAAAATAATTTTTTTAAAAAAAGAAGAGCATGGTACATGCCCAAATACAGAAGTGCCAACATAGACTTCTAACGAGGGCATAAAGGAGACAGATGAATTCCAGCTGCAAGCTTGGGGGCAACACAGAGCAGGCGAGGGTTTAAAAAGACGGCCTCAGAGAATCACAGACTTCTCACCCATGGGGTTGGGTGAAGAGCTGAGGCCTTCCAGGCGTTGGAAACAGGTGAGCAAGGACCAGGAGGGGGTGTCTCCAGGGAGTCGATAAGTGCCCAGGGGTGGGAGGCAGATCTGAAGGTGCTGGGCCGAAGGGTGAAGGGCCTGCTCCCACCCCACGCGAAGGGGTTGGCTTGGCACGGGCTCTGGGACGCCGGTGAGCTTACAGCGAGGCCAGCTCACATCACCAGCTGGCGTGACTCCTCCTCGGGGCTTTGTGTGCTCACAGGGTTTCTTCCCTGTTCAGGGGTTTGAGTTCATCCTGGGCGCAGGAAGAGTGTGTGTGTGGGGGGGAGGGGGGAAGCAGTAGTGAAAGGAGGGAAACAGGGCTGACTGGAAAAGAAAGATGGAGAGGGGGGTGAGGGAGATCAAGGAGGAGCAGCAGGGGCAGGGACGAGGCCAACCCACATGGGAGGGGGAGCTGCTCGGGCTTTTCCAGGCAGGGCCTCTGGCTCCCGGCCCTGGACCACAGAGGACAATGTGAGGCGGGCTTGCTTGGGGATGTGTGTTCTGTGGGTCCGTTGGTTTGTTTTTCGTTTGTCTGGCAGTGGACACGTCTGTGGTTGAGAAGCAGGAGGTCAGGGCGTGGCTGGCATTGACAATGGTCCCCGGGCCGGCTGAGCTGGTGGGATCCTTTAGTGAGGGCTTGTGGGCATTGGGGCTGGACTTTTGATGTCCCTGGGAGGGGCCTCTCTGTGGGCGCCCAGGCCCAGGCGGCCTGCTCAAGCCCAGAGACGGCTGGCCCCAAGCTTTGTCCCTGTCTTCCCCACCCCAGCAGGAGAGAATGAGTGCTGGGGGCCTGAGCTCCTTGCCTGCGTAGCCAGGAGTCCTGCTGGGCTGGGGAGCAAGAGCAGCCACTTCCAGTTGGTGCTGGGGACCTCAGGGGCAGCCCCGCGTGCCAGCCTGCTCCCAAGCCTGACGATGAAGTCTGGCTCTCTCCTGTCCCAGCCCTTGGAAGCCAACCTAACGAGCACTATTAAAGTTAATGAAATGCAAGGACCCCTCCGTTTGCTGTTACAGCTCTTTACGAGATGGCTCCCTCTTGTAGAAGGGATTCATTTGAGCTGCCAGGGCTTGGCCTTTGTCCCCCTAATTTTTATGGGCCCATTAACCAGATCAGAAGCTGTGTGCTGACCGGGAATATCTGGTGCTGGGGTCCCAACAAGCCCCATTGGGTCAAGTCTCAGGTGGCCTTTTGAGTCCAAATTAACCTAAAAACAGCAGGAATTGGGAAGGCTCCAGCGTGGGTGCTTTCCCATCCCCTTCACTGCCCCTGAGGGAGGGCTTTACTCCCCATCAAAATGGAAATACACTCAAACGTGTGAGTCATTTACATGTTGGTGTAAATTAGTTCATCAGTCATGGATAGGCTCCAAGGAGATCCATCATCTCCTAAACTGTAGACAAACTATTGTCTCCAACGTTCATTTTTTCCCCAGTTTCTTCAAAGTTTTCATGACACACCCCCCCCCAAAAAAAAACGTTTTTAAAAAACCTCTCTAGCCCAGCCAGTGTGGCTCAGTAGTTGAGCACTGACCCTTGACCCAGGAGGTCACAGTTCAATTCCTGGTCAGGGCACATGCCAGGGTTGAGTGCAGGCTCGACCCCCAATTTAGTGGGGGGTGGGGTGGGTGAGGAGAGTGCGGGAGGCAGCCGAATGATTCTCTCTCACCATTGATGTTTCTAGCTCTCTCTCCCTGTCCCTTCCTCTCTGAAATCAATAAAAATATATTTAATAATAAAAAACAACAACCCCTCTCTAGGAGTGGAAGAAGAACGGTCCACACCTGAGCACAGAGGACAAACTCTCCTCACTGCACCACCTGCTTGGCCCGCTCCCCCCCCCCACAAGAGGTGGGGTGCCCTCCCCCATAGAGCAGCTCCTGCACAGGCCTCCCATTGTCACACCGCTCAGCCGAGTCTCCTAAATCTTCAAACCGACCTCAGGCTGGGTGCAGGGGCAAGAGGGGAGCCCTTAGACCGCCGGATTGGCAGGGCAAGGCCCTAATGACAGGTTCCAGGCTGGTGTAAATACTCATAAACCTGTTGTAAGCCCCGGGCATCACATGCCTTCGGGTGCCAGCGCCCCTGCAGCCTCGCGCAGGCCCAGCATTCGGAAGGTCAGGGAGGAGGCGGGTGCTAAGCTGGCAGCTGGCAGGACGAGGCACAGGTGGGGCCATGCGGTGAGAGAGCGCCCTCGTCCTCCGCTGCCGAGCAGGTGACATCTGCACTGGCTCCTCCCTGCTCAGCCAGTCTGACTGTGCTTGTGGGTGACGGCGCCGACGCCAGCGGCCTTACGAACAACACGAGGGCCTCCTGGGGAAGACGAGCTGGGCCTGAGCGTCTCTTCACACGGCAGCCAGGGTCATCTTAAAGCAGAGCTTCCTGACCTCAGCACTGCTGCCATTCGTTGTGGGGTTGTCCTTTGACTTGGGGGAGGGGCAAAATAGGGTCTCCCCCACCCTAACACCATTGAGAACCTCTGTCTTAGAGAATGGATCCTGCAGCGTCTTCCCATTGCTCTGAGCATGACGTCGCTTCGTGGCGCGGCCTTCGGGGCCGTGCGGGCGAGCCGTGCCATCCTCGCCAGCCCCACGTGTGCCCCTCAGCCGTACCTGCCCTCCCCCTGCAGCCACATGAACCTTTCTGATGCACCCAAACCAGCCAAGCTTTTTCGTGGGCAGAAAGGAAAATGGAGAGACATCAGCAGATTCGGGATATGTTTTGGAGGCCTTTTTATACACATTTATGACAACGCATAAATACTTGACTTACTGTTACTTGCCTTCATTTTTTCTACCATCCCCGGTGGAATGTATGCGTGGGATCTTAAGAAAGAGCGGGGACCTTGTCTGGCCTGTTCACCATTGCACCCCCTCACCTCCCGTAGGGCCTGACCGGTGGAAGGAATGAATGAATGGGGGTGGCCGGAGTTCAGAGAAGAGCTAAGGGGAGGTTTCCTGGGCACAGTGGGGCTTAAAGCTTGGATGGGAAGAGTGGAGGGTGGGAAAGGCAAACTGTGCCCTGAACAGGCTTAGGGAAGGCAGAAGCCAAGCCCCCAAGGCACAGTGGCGAAATGTATTGTCGTTGTCCCAAGGGACTCAGGCAGCAGACACTCCTCACAGGGCAGGACAGACCTGGTGTGAGCGCGACTGTCAGGCTGCCTCCGCGTGGAGTACTGAGCCCCTTAAGGAGGGAGTGAGGAGCGAGCCAGCCAGGTTGGATGGAGCCTAGTGAAGTGGGGGGGGGCACCCCGGGAGGTTGGGACAGCTGAGCCTGAAGCCTGGACTTGGCTGAGCCGCTGAAAAGTAATGGTTATTCCTCTCCCCGTGTCTGATGTTGACAACTGACGGCTCTGATCCCCGCGCACCCCTGGAACCAGCTCTGTGGCTCTAAGGGGAGTCAGGAGACCGACTAGACCAGTGAGCCTAGAACCAGTGCAGAGGGCCCTGGGACCCAACGAAGAGGCCTGGGGCCGTCCCATCCCGTCGTCCCTCCCTCTCTCCATGTGTGGCCTTGCTCAAGGCATTGGACTGCAGCAGCCCTCCCTGTCCTTACAGTTAACAATACCTGCCCCGCTCAGAGGAGAAATGAGGTCATGTTTGTGCAGCATTGGGAGCTCACTGGAGACAATGAGTGTATTCTTCCCAACAGTAACAACAATAATCATTACTGCAGATCTCACCAGCAAATACATCTCCTCAAAGCTGGGGCTGGGCTCCTCAGGAGGACAGCAATTAGAGTTCAAAGGAAATCTCCAGATGGGAGAATTTTCTGGCCCCATGTTGATCTTTGGGGTTTGCAGAATTGATATCATGGTGGGAGGGAGCGGCCTGAAGCCATAATTCATCTCAATTCCATTCAATTGTGTGTATTGTATCTCTTGTCCTGAGTCATCCCCAGTGGGTTTTGCAACTTCTCACCCTCCTTCAGTTGGAGAATAAAGAGGCACCTCACACTGCTCGTCTCCACACTCACTCCGTGTCCCACTGACTCGGGGACTAGTGATCTGGCTGTGAGAGATCCTGGATGCGGACACACTGTACCGAGCACTTGACTCTCCTTTCGCCCCTCCCACTAAGTAGTGAGGATTCCCTAGGTGAGCTGTGCGCTCCCAGTGCCCAGGAGCGGGCCCGTGGGTTCCCCAGTGACGCTCATGCAGCCAGCCAGCACCTGTCTGCGTGTGGGAGTCACCAGGTTTAGGGAAATATTGGTTATGAATGCAACCACACAGAGCAAAACAGTGCTTATACAAGGTGTGGTTGCTGTGTTGGTCAAGCTGGCAGGAGACCCTCCCCCTTGTCCCCAATCCACAAAATGACGGGAAAACCCCCCACCTATATTATAGTGTGAGAAACAAGAGAGAACCATCAGCACATAAGAAGCGTTGGATTCTAGAAAGACAAAGAACAAATAGCATAAAGCTATAAAGAAATCAAACGGGAGGAAACCACAGCTGGAAACATCTGAAGGAGCAGCTGCTGGTTTAGGGGCTTCCAGCCTGAGACAGCAGATTCAGGACAACCGAGGAGGCGCCAGAGGTGTCCCTGCTGCCTCCTGACCTGTGCCCGCAGCTGGCAACAGCAGATTTCCCCCAAGCGCTGGGGATAGAGTGGTGGATGCTCCATCCATGTGGGGAGAGAGAGAGAGACAGGGAGCCCTCGTCCAGGAGAGACGCTGCCGGCAGGCCACTCGCCTCCCTCCCACCCTCAGTAACCAACAACAGGCTCCAGTGAACACAAGGCTGGCCAACGGGATTCGCAAACACACAGGTGAGCTGGACATCAAGAACCACTGCAGACTCAAGGGAAATGAAAACCACGGCACAGAGACACTCTACGCCAGTGCTTTTCGACAGAACCTCTGTCATGATGGGAGTGTCCTACATTTGAACTGAATTCTTTGCTTTGTGTTAATTAATTTGAATAGCAAACAGCTACTGTATTGGATAACAGCTCTCAATTTAACATATAGAAGAGCTAACACTCTAAGAAATAGAGATAATAGAACAAGCAGCAACAAAAACCAGTTTTTTTAAATTTTATTGATTTTTTTACAGAGAGCAAGGGAGAGGGATAGAGAGTTAGAAACACCAATGAGAAACATCGATCAGCTGCCTCCTGCACACCCCCTACTGGGGATGTGCCCACAACCAAGGTACATGCCCTTCACTGGAATCGAACCTGGGACCTTTCAGTCCGCAGGCCGACACTCTATCCACTGAGCCAAACCAGTTAGGGCAAGAAAAACCAATTGAAGAGCAATTATCTTCAAAAGATGAAAAAAAATAATAAATCAATTAAAAGATTTATTAATCAGTGACCGTAGAGATTTAAAACTTGACAACAGAATTTGAAACTCAGTAGACAGTCTGAGATGGATTTAATAATCTGGGTTATGAGAAAGAATGAGCTGAAGGAGTCTCCTTAAACGCCCTGAAAAGTTAAGAGACACCTGCCTAATAGGCATTACCACAGAGAGAACTTCAGAGAACAGAGGAGAGAAAATGATTCAGGAGCTAATAAAAGAAAATGTCCAGTCATTGAAGAAAGAAATTCATCATTAGATTGAATGTTTCCAAGAAATATACACACTAGACACACTATAGTGAAATGTTAGGACAATGAAGATAAAGAACAAAAAATAGCCTAGAAGCTTCCAGAGAGAAAAAGCAGGTCATCAATAAAATAATATTAAATTGGCATCAGATTCAATGCTAAAAGACAATGAAACACTTGTCTTTTGTTGATTTGTTGATGGTAGCCATTCTGACAGGTGTGAGATGGTACCTCATTGTTGTTTTGATTTGCATCTCTCAGATGATTAGTGACTTTGAGCATGTTTTCATAAGTCTCTTGGCTTTCTGAATGTCCTCTATTGAAAAGTCCTATTTAGGTCCTTTGCCCATTTTTTTTATTGGATTGTTTATCTCCCTTTTGTTAAGTTGTATGAGTTCCCTATAAATGTTGGATATTAAACCTTTATCAGTGATAACATTGGCAAATATGTTCTCCCATGCAGTGGGCTTTCTTGTTGTTTTGTTGATGGTTTCTTTTGCTGTGCAGAAGCTTTTTATTTTGATGTAGTCCCATTTGTTTATTTCTCTTCAGTTTCCAATGCCCTAGGAGCTGTATCGGTGAAGAAATTGCTTTGGCATATGTCTGAGATTTTGTTGTCTTTAAATTCCTCTAGTATTTTTATGGTTTCCCATCTTACATTTAAGTCCTTTATCCATTTTGAGTTTATTTTTGTGTATGGTGTAAGTTGATGGTCTAGTTTCATTTTTTTTGCATATATCTGTCCAATTTTCCCAACAACATTTATTGAAGAGACTGTCTTGACTCCATTGTATGTTCTTGCCTCCTTTGTCAAATGTTAATTGAGCATATTGGTTTGGGTCGATTTCTGGGTTCTCTATTCTATTCCATTGATCTATATGTCTGTTCTTGTGCCAGTACCAGCCAGTTTTGAGACAAATCAACAAACAACAAGTGCTGGAGAGGATGCGGAGGAAAAGGAACCCTCCTGCACTGCTGGTGGGAATGCAGACTGGTGCAGCCACTGTGGAGGACAGTATGGAGTTTCCTCAAAAAGTTAAAAATGGAACTCCCATTTGACCCTGTGATCCCACTTCTAGGAATATATCCCAAGAAACCAGAAACATCAATCAGAAAGGATATATGCATCCCTATGTTCATAGCAGCATAATTCACCAGAGCTAAGATTTGGAAACAGCCTAAGTGCCCGTCAGCAGATGAGTGGATTAGAAAACTGTGGTACATCTACACAATGGAATACTATGCTTCTCTAAAAAAGAAGGAATTCTTACCATTTGCAACAGCATGGATGGAACTGGAGAGCATTATACTAAGTGAAATAAGCCAGTCAATGAAAGAAAAATACCACATGATCTCACTCATTTATGGATAACAAAGACCATTATAAACTGATGAACAAAAATAGATACAGAGGCAGAGCAGCATCAAACAGACTGTCAAACTACAGCTGGGAGGGTTGGAGGGGGGAGGGTTAAGAGATCAACCAAAGGACTTGCATGCATGCATATAAGCATAACCAATGGACACAAGACACTGGGGGATAGGGGAGGCTGAGGGAAGGTCAAGGGGGGAAAAAAGGAGACATATGTACTATTCTTTGTAATACTTTAAGCAATAAAGCAAAAATTAAAAAAATTTAAGATTTAATAAATTCTGAGAAAAAGGGAAAAAAAAGACAATGGAATACTATTTCCAAAGTTTCAAAGGGAAATGAAGTATTCAGGGAGGAGGGGAAATGAAGACTTTTTTGTATTACAAGGAGAAAGTCTGCCACCCTCATATTCTTTGAAGAATTCCTAGGGGAGGTGCTTCATTACCAGAAAAAGTGAATTCGAGAGAGGAAGACATGGGATGCTGAAACCATGGTGAACAAAGAAACTAGTAAAACATGTAGTGACGTCTAAGTAATGATTGAGACACAATGTAAACATTTTTAAAACAACAATTGGAAGCCATAATCTACCCAATCTCAACCTGGGAGGTGGCGAGTGGGAATGGAAGGAAAGTTAAAGTGTGCTAAGGATGGGAAAGTTCCTGATGAGCTCTATGCACAGATAGAAAATCCTAAATCAGAGAATACAGGATTCAACGTTTTATTTTATTTTTTTTTAATCAGAATTTTTTAAATATATTTTATTGATTTTTTACAGAGAGGAAGGGAGAGGGATAGAGAGTTAGAAATACCGATGAGAGAGAAACATCGATCAGCTGCCTCCTACACACCCCATACGGGGAGGTGACCGCAACCAAGATACATGCCCTTGACTGGAATCAAACCTGGGACCCTTGAGTCCAGGATTCAACTTTTTAAAAAATGTTTTTACTGATTTCAGGGAGAGAAAGGGAGATTGAGAGAGAGAGAAACATTAATGATGCATCATTGATTGGCTGTCTCCTGCACGCCCCCTACTGGGACTGAGCCCATAACCGGGGCCCGGGCCCTGACTGGGAATCCCACCCTGACCTCCTGGTTCCTGGGATGGTGCTCAACCTCTGAGCCACAGCGGCAGGGCAAGGATTCCGTTTAAGAGTCACCAATAGAAGGCAGGGAATTGGAGGATCAGCTTCCAAACCATTACAGTGAATTTTAAACGAGGCAAAGGAAACTTAATCCACGTTCGTTCTCTAGTCATCACCAAGCCAGAGCTGGAGAGGAACCCCCATCGCTACTGGTTGCATGAGAAATAAACGGTCAAGAATGGCCCACGCAGGAAATAGCAAGGGTGCTCTCTGTGCCTCAGGAATGTCCCCGGAGGGAATGGAGGCAGTGCTAGCAGGTGGCTGCCACCATTGCCGCAGTCTTAGAAGGCAGGCTTTGAGCCATGCTGACCTGGGCTTGGCTCCCAGCTCTGCCACTCCCTCTCTGTATGACTGGCTGTGTGCAGCTGCCATGCTGCCTTTGAAGCTCAACTTGCGTCTCTGTAAACTGTGGACGACGAAATCCGCCTCTAAGGTAGTTTAAGGCTCAGTAAGATAATGCACAGAAACCTTCTAGGACCTGGGAGCCCTGATAAATGGTCATTCTTTTTTTAAAAAATGTATTTTATTAATTTTTTACAGAGAGGAAGGGAGAGGAATAGAGAATTAGAAACATCGATCAGCTGCCTCCACTACTGGGGATGTGCCTGCAACCAAGGTACATGCCCTTGACCGGAATCGAACCTGGGACCTTTCAGTCCACAGGCCGATGCTCTATCCACTAAGCCAAACCGGTCAGGGCTAAATGGTCATTCTTTTTTGTTGTGGACACCAGGTGGTTCCATGGTTAGCCTCCAATGATGACCAGCCAGTTTCAAATGGTTTTGTGCCTGGGTAACCTTCACAGAGAAGACCCCACTGTCCCCACCCCTTCCCGCAGTTCCTACCAGCTCCCATCCGCCCCCACCGGCCGCTGTGCACGCACACTCGCCCTGACTGTTTTTCAAGTCTTGTCCTCGGTGAACCCAGACACCTGCCCGCACAGAGCTCTTCCCACAGGGGGACTCTTGAGGGCTGGTCACTTGATTGACAGCAGCTCTGGGCTGAGTGGGCACGCAAGCTCTCCCAGCCACCAGCTTCCCAAGGGCTTGCAATTCCTATGACCAGCGAGGGTTCCTTTGTGATGATTCTTACCCTTGGACGGTCCTCTGGTAGGTAATTCCCGGAAGACCACCTGTGTCCAGGTTCTTACCTTGCCTCACAGCCTCCTGGGCCTTAACCTTTTCCCAAATTTCTAGGGACGTATCGCAGGTGACTGCACTCTTTCACTGAAGGTGTGTTACAGTTCTGAAGGAGTGACAGTACTTAAAATAATTCTTATTGAGCACAGATCATTACTATTCTTAGCCGAGCCTCAAAGTAAATAACATAGACAGACAGTTAGTTGCAAGCGAATCACACACGGTTTATTTGCTAAGTCCTGATGGCTCTCAGTCCCTGGGAAGTCCACCTGGAGATGCTCACTGAGACACACCACACAGGACGTTCGGAGAGTAAGCGGCCGAGAAGCCTGGCTTCTTGGACCTCCTTGAAGGTACGGAGGCAGAGCAGAGCAGGTGGGCAGTTAGAGACGAGTCTGTGGAGGGCAGACAGGCGTCTAACTTCTGCGCTTAAACTCTTTCTTTTATACCCAAAGGTGGGTGTGGTGGTGGTCTATCAGCGGCTCTCAGCACAGGCTCTGGTCCTTACAGATAAGGTTAGGACAGTTCTCAGAGAGCTAAACAAGTTACATCTCTAGGTAAGGACCTTATCAGGTACACACAGCTTCTACTATGGAGTCTAAGGGTGACACACAAATCAAAATGGAGTTTTACTTATGCTAACTTAACAATTACTACAACAAACCTCCCAATGGTCAGCTGGCTCCTGGGCTGTGCAGTCCCGATGAGAGCAGATCTCTGCAAAGGATTTCAATGTTGTGGAGAGAGGGATGCAAGCAAGAGTATGCTTAGTGTCAAAAGGTATGCTTGATGGGTCATCCTCCCCGTTTTACTGCAAATGGCTTTTGAAATAGGTGCCAGAGGAGTGACTCTTTAATGGTAGAGTCTCAGACTGGAAAGTCAGTTAAAAAATATGTGAAGGGCCAGAGGCAGGTACTCCTTCCCCTGCCCACGCCCCCCACCCCCCAGGAGGCTCACTGCCCAGGGGGGCATCGAGTCAGCCAGTTCCAGGCCAGCTCTGACACTGGAGTCTTGGAGTGAAGCAGCAGCTGGTGTGATTGGGTTGTTAACGCTGAGTTTTACAACCCTGATATTCCAGGTGAGGAGACCGAGGCCCGGAGAGAGAGAAAGCTGCTCACTCACCCACAGTGGGCAGCCCACGTAGGAAAAGAAGCAGGGGCTAACGTAGCTGTGGGGGGGGGGAGGGCAGGGGGAGGAAGGGCCCGAGGCAGACAGAACCAGAGCTGAGTGAAGGGCACTGCTTCCCCTCACCCAGGCTGAAGGGGAGCCCTCCCGCCCCTGCCCTTGGCCAGGGAGAGAAAGCTGAAACAATGCCCCCCAAACTGAAGACATTGTGTCTTTCTCCTCAGAACCATGGCCATTAACAGCTACAGAACTGGAGCAGAAATGACTGAATCCCAGGTGCCTGGGAGCCTTGGGGATGGGGGGGTTGAGGGGGAGGGGACAGAGGTCTGGGGGAGCCTCTCCTGCCTCCTCCTGTAACCTGGCTGCACCCCTGCCCCCTGAGGCACTTGCAGGGGCAGCTGGCTTTTCCATTGGGAATGCCCCTGCTCTCACGGGCTCTGAGGGGCTGCCCAGTCCAGGTTGCCCTGGACACCCGCCACCAATGCCCCAAGGAGAGGGGGCCTCGGTTCCCTGAGGAGCCCTAGAAACACCCCCCCCCCCTGCTGGGGAGTGGGCAGGTCATGTGGGTGCCTTGGAGGTCAGGGACTGACCCCCAAATTCCTCACTGTGGGAACCCCCGGCGTGGGCTCTTCTGGGGGCAGCCGAGACAATGAGTCCACTGAGAGCGGGAGATGACGCATTTTGGTGGCCACAAGCCGCTCTGACGGGCCCACCCCATCGGAGAGCAGCTGAAACCTCATCCCACCCAGCTCGGCCTTTGTCTGCACCACATGTTTGTCCTATTTGGGAGATTTTTGTGGGTTTTCCCGTCTTTCTCCAGCGCTCAGCGCCCTGAGGGGGACAGAGGCCAAGCGGGGCAAGCAAAAGGGACGAGAGGCACTGTGCCTGGCCGTCTGCGCAACATGAGGTGGGAGCCATCTGCCCCCAGCACAGCCTCTGTGCCCACGGGCACCCTGGGCCAGGCCACATGCCTCTTCTCTGCTGGGACTTGCGCCTCCCCTGGGCCTTCCGGCTGCTTCCTCTCTCTCCTCTCGGTCTCCTCAGCTCCTTCTCTGCTTCCCTTTGGATTCCTTCCTGTCGCTGCCTCCACCAGCCCCAACCTCGCCATTCCTGCCTTCTGGCCTTGCCTCTATGCCCTCCGCACCCTCTGCCGGTCTGACCCGTGCAGCTGCCATCTCCCCTCCTTGCTCCCTGGACTCCAGCCCTTGGCAGGGTCTCTGGTGTCTAAGCTCCCAACGTGTGTGTTTCCTCGCCCTCGGGTGACTCCAAGCACATCTGCCTCCGTGTCGTCCCCCGGCGGCAGGTACAGAAGCCACGGCTTTTGTCCTCTGGTTCCTCCCCACCTTGCCATCCATCTACAGAGCAAATGTGCAGTTCATACTGTTTGCTGGCCGTGGACCAAATTACAGAATCTCAGTGATGGAAGAGACCTACCTCATCCAGTGAGCCCCTTCGAGGCGGAATTCCTGCAACAAGGTGTCTGGCTTCCAGGGGTGGAAATCTCCCTGCTTCCGGGCAGCCCGTTCCCTCTCCTCAGAGTTCTGACCAAAAGGAAGTTCTTTCTCAGGCTGAGCTAATCCCCACCACCTTCTGGCTCCTCACCCACTCCCAGCCGCGCCACACGGAGCCCTCCCCGTCCTCCTGCCGCAGCCGCCCTGTGGATATCCGAAGTCTTTTCCTTTCCTTTCTTTTCTTTAAAAAAAAATATTTTTGTTGATTTCAGAGAAGAAGGAAGAGGGAAAGAGAGATAAAAACATCAATGATGACAGAGAATCATTGACCAGCTGTCTCCTGCACGCCCTACGCTGGGGATCGAGCCCACAACTCAGGCGTGTGCCTGGACTGGGAATCGAATCCAACCATGACCTCCTGGTTCATAGGTGGACGCTCAACCCCTGAGACACGCCAGCGGGGCTGAAGTCTTTGTTTTTCTGGGGGAAACACCTTTTGTCCTAACTTCTGGTGCCTCAAGTCCCCGATGACCACAGACTTCAGCTGTCACCCCCACGCCTAGCCTTTCCCCTAACCCCTGCTGAACGCATTGTCCTGGCACAGTTTTCCCTCTTTCTGGGTCAAGAGGGAGGTCTAACCTTTCAGGAGGGGCTTGCCTGCAGGCGATTTTTGGGATGTCCTGGAGGAAGGGGCCCACTCTCCCCCTCTCCCTGCTTTCGAGGAGCAGCCCTGCTCCCCAGGTGCTAGAGGCACATCTGACACCCAATGACCCTTAGTGGCGGCCTGGCTGTCTTTTAGGTCCTCGGTGTGCGCTTTAACGCAGGTACGCCAGAGGGAATGCGAAGTGTTTTGAACCAGAGGGGTGACTCACCGTGCCATTTCAGGCTGCGGAGATATTTTGGGACGAGCAGATCTTGTGGCGCCTGGCCGGCCTCTCCCAACCTCCATGGTGCCGGTGCTGGCCAGCCTCCAGCCTCCAGCCTCCGACACATTTGCATGAGGACCAGGCACTTCCCAAGCCCCATAGCCCAGGCAGTTACTGAGACACATGCGTTGCTGCCTTGCAGAGTTCGCCGCTTTTCTTAAGTTTGTGTGTCTTGTAGCCAATAAGGCCTTCTTGAGGAAAACAAACAGGGGCCTTCCAGTCCTCTGACCAGCGGCCTGCATCCTGACCGCGGTGGTGCGTGTACCATGTACATGTTTATCGCAATGCATCTCCCTGTGCTTTATTGTATGTGCTTTATTTATGTGCTTTGATGATGGCGTTTATTTATTTACTAGTGGCTCAGTGCATGGAATTAAAAGGGGATTAATTAGAGGAAATATTTTAATATTGCTATTTGCCCTTTCTCTATAATAGAAGTGTCAGAGATGAAAGAAAATTAGTAAAACGTATATGAAAATCTTCCTCCTGTCAGAGTCTGGGGTGCACCATGGAACCCAGAGTCAAGACTTCAACCACCCACGTGCACCTCAAAATCGCTCGAGACCCAAACCTGGACGGCCCCCCTTCATTGGGCTAGATCCAGACCTGGCCGGTCCCACCCTGTCAAGCCCTGCCAGGTGGGGGGGTGCAGCCTCAGGTCCCCTGGGTGCCAGGGCAGGGGGGCATGGCCTGAGGTCCCCCATCAAGTCCTGCTGGGTGGAGGGAGTGGCCTGTGATCCCCCAGCCTGGCACCGGGGCAGGGGGCACAGCCTGAGGTCCCCTGGCCTGTTGCTGGGGTGGGGGGCATGGCCTGAGGTCCCCTGGCCCAGCACCAGGGCGGAGAGCACACCTTGAGGGCCCCCATCAAGTCCTGCTGGGTGGGGGGCACAGCCTCAGGTCCTCCGTCCTGGCACCAGGGAAGAGGGTGCAGCATGAGTTCCTCTGGCCTGGTGCCAGGGTGAGGGGAGCAGCTGAGGTCTCCTGTCAACCCTGCAGGTGGAAGGCACGACCTGAGGTCCCCTGTCAAGCCCCATGCAGGAGGTAGGTGGGCGCGCAGCCTCAGGTCCCTGCTGATTGCTCCTTAAGGCCCGTTATGAGAACTTAGCCTCAGCTGTGGGTGCAAATTGACTGGAGTGACAGTCAATTTGCATATTCCCTCTTTATTATATAGGATTTTTTAAGGTTTTCACATCCCTTACAGAGTCTAAGTGTCACATCTTGCCGGTACCTGGATTCGCTTGCATTTGTGGTGATTTGCTGAGTCAGGCTGTCCCTAGAGTGAGAGCCATCTTAGCCTGTATCCCAACTTCCGACTCCACGTGGCTCCTCAGACAACGTGGCTGAAATACAAGTGCACGGTCTGGCCTGACCTCTAGGCTGGTCCTCCTGCCCAGTGGCTCAGGCCCACATCCGGGAGACACACCTGACTCCTCTCCGCTCCTCTCCTGCAAGGTGGCTTTCAGGTGCCATGGCCGCCGTCATCACCAGGGCTGCTGTGATGACTGGTTCCTAACACAAGCTCTGCCCTGTCTTGCCAATCCCTCACCTGGAGAGTTGGAGGCTCCTGCCCGAAGCCCTAAATGCGGGGGGCACTGTTACCCACGGTAACTCACCAGACCGTGACTGAGTCCCATGAGCTTCCCAGCCGCCCTGTTCCAGACGCCGCCCCGTTCCTGATGGGCTGCTGCCCCTGGGCCAAGGTGTTAACCATCTTGCCTGAGTTATGACTCAGGTGTCTGGCCCCCTTGGAGGCGGGGCCCTGTCCTTCTGCCCCAGTGCCTGGCGTCTTCGTCTTACCCTGAGCTCCGGAGTGTGTCCTTCACAAACAGAACATGGTGGCTGCTGCGGGCAGCAGGACGGGGTGAACTTCTTTGCTTCTTTGTGCTTTGCAGTCTGTTGTAATGACTCCTGAGCAAGTGCATCTATCTGGTCTACCAGAGTGCACGCTCGCTAGGGCAGGGAAGGGGTCCGATAAACGTGTATGGGTGATGGGTGCATTTTCCATTTCATGAAAACCTTGCAGAGGTCTCACACTCCTCAGATAGACCAGGTGTCGATGGGGACACAGGCTGCAGGCTACGGATGGCTGGCTGATGGGGTGTGACTTGGTCTGGACATTCTGGAAGAGCTGTTGGACAATATCTTGTCCAGTGGAAGATGCCCTCCTGTCTTTACTCTGGAGAACCTGCCTCTTGCTCGTGCACAAGAATGTTTGTGGCAGTGCTGCATGCAGTTACAAAAGGCTGGAGGCCACCTGTGCGTCCCTCCGTGTGGACACAGGGCAGTCACACACCTTCTGCCTCAGCTTCACTCAGCCACGCGGAGGTCTCAGACACGTAGGAGATCAAAAGGAAAGTTGCAGATGGACGTCTACAGCATGACACATGGTCTTCAAATAAATGCAGAATAATGCCACATACGGTTAATCCTGTCGATTAGGCCTCAGGACAGCATGATTGGAGCCTCGGGCCCAGGTCATGCCTCTGCAAAGGGCAGATACCACTGATGTATCGCGTATTGCAGTCCATAGCGTGAAAGAGAGAGCAATGGACACCAACTTCAGGAGGAGAGTCACGGGGTGGGGGGCAGGGAGATGTGCTTGAGTCAGGGACACAGAGGGCTCAGCAGCGTTGGGGCAGTGATGCTCACTTACCAGGTGGGGGAGGTACCGGGTGTTTGTCATGTAATTCTTTATTCTGTGGCTGTCATCACTGTTGTTCAGCAGATGTTTGCAGCGTCTTCCCTTTCCAAATGCAAAGCAGGATTGTACTTCCTGGTTCCCTGTGGCTGAGAGGGGCCCTGAGACCAGTTCTGGCCAGTGATCTGTGACTAGAGCATCAGGTTGCCTTTCTGAGACTCGTTGGGTTTTCCGACAGCATTTGAGATGGTGGCTGTTCCGTCAGCCAGGGTCCCTGGGCGATTCACCCCTGAAGAACATGTGGTGGAAGTAGGAAGCAGCCAGTGGCCGAAGCACAAGTGTGTTAAGACCCTGAGATGACAGGGTTGTTTGTTACTGCAGCAGAAGCTCAGCTATTCTGACTGGTACATACCTTTTAGGTGCTGAGACTATTTCAATTAAAAAAAATGAAATGAGGGAAACCATCCTTGTCTTTTAGGCAAGTGCCAAGATTTGACAAGAGAAGAGGCCATGGGAGAGACAGGCTTGCTGTTTCCTTAAAATAAAAATAAAAAGCCTTTTCTAGCTCCCTTTTGTCCCTGAGTGGTGGCAATGGACAAAATCAGCATTGACTTCGGGGAGACTTCAGGCTGGAGTGCCCCCAGCACCTCATTACACCTTCCTTAGAAACCCATTCAGCACCCCTGGCTCCCCCTGGCAGGCCTCAGCCTCAGGAAGCGGGGCAGCATCGCTGGGCATTAGACACCCGCAGGGCAGACTCCTTGGCACCTTCTCCAGCTTCCGAGTCCCCTCCTCCCCGAGCGCAGGAACAGCAGTCAGAGCAGGTACAGGGATCAGGGCAGACAGGATGCGGGAAGTTCTGGCCTTCGGTGCCGGGGCGAGAGCCTGAGCCTGGGCCCCCAGGAGCGGGGCTTGCGGCTCTCTCAGGGGCTGGAGCAGGGACACTTCAAACATGGGCCTCCTGCCTCCGCCTCGCTGGCCTCCGGAGGAAGTGCTCCTGGATTACCTTGGTGGAGGGGAGGGAGAAGGGACTGCAGGTAATACCTGGATTTCAATGGCGCTTTTCTTTCTAAAGTGTCAAAAGACTCGCCTCTCTGATCTCCCAACACCTCCCCCAGAACAGGGCAAGGAAGATTCTGTCATTTCCCAGTCCAGGTGAGGAACCGGGGCCTAGAGAGGGAAGCAAATGGCCTGAGGTCACAGAGCAGGACAGACCCCACCTCCCAGCCTGGCCCATGGCCCCCCCTGAGGGCCTGGCTGGCTTCTCTGTGTGGGCAGCAGCCCCGAGCTCTCAGTGTCCCTTCTGAGGGGTGAACTGGGCCCTGAGCGTCCCCTCAGCCTGCCCTGGGCCTGGGCGGGTAGGAGGAGGCTCCCGCCCAGGTCAGCACCTCCCTCGGAGGAGTGACGCCAGGTTGGCCTGGAGCCCCGTGGTCCCACCACCGGGAGGTCAGGCCAGGGAAGCTGCCAGAACAGCGGGGCTGAAGAGCATCCAGATAACGCAATTGGGGTAGCCTCTGTGGGTGGAAATGACATTTCTCAGCTTTAAATAGCTCCATGTCTGGAGCCCCAGAGCCCGCGCAGGGCTATTAATTCCTGGACGCCCGGAGGGCCCAGCCCGGCACTCTGTTTGCATAGGCTGTGTAAGATCTCAGGCATTTTCCTGCCACCGTCTCCCCACCTCCCTCAGTCTTCCTGTGTGACTTCAACAAGGGGCAGTTTATTTCTGGGAGTAGGCCTGGGCTTCCAGCTGACCACATGCATATTTTGTCCTTACAAGTGACACAGCTCAAGTCAACAGCAAACGCTTGAGGGTTTTCTTTGTAACCCCGTGTCTCCATAATGAAAGGTAATGTGTAAGCACATGAATGGCAAACACACGCGTCCATGGTTGTGTATCAAGCTAGTGAATTAGTTAATCCCCCGTTGCGTCTGAGTGCTGCTGGGCCAGGCACTGTGCTAACACGGCACGCAGGACAAACAAGAGCCCTAACGCAGAGTGGCTATCCCTCCCCTGGCCTCCAGCGGGGTCTCCGGGCCCAGGTGGGCATCTCGGCCGCTAGTTCCAAAGTCTCTGAGTCCTGCCCTCGTCCCCAAGCCCCCTGCTGTGCCCCGCTGAGAACGATGGAGAGGAAGAGACAGGCAGTACAGGAGGAGCTCTGTGCAGAAATGGACAGGCGGTGTGGCTGCCTGGCTGGCTGGAGAAATACGAATCATTGCCAGTTTCCAGGTGTTCAGCCTGAGGACAGGGAGGGTTGGAGAAGCAAGGACAGATGCGTGGACGGACGTGGGAGGGGCCTCTTGTCTCAGTTAGGAATTGACTCAGAATAAAAGCCCAGTCACCGTGGCTTAAATTCGCAGGGTCTCTTCTCTCCCGTGAGTCCCCAGCCCCAGGGCTGCACAGTAGCTCACAGTCTCCAGGGTCCTTCTGTCTTTCTGCTCTGTCATCCTCAAATGTTCCTCATGGCCCCAAAGAGCTACTGAGGTTCTACGCATCACATCTGAATCCCTGAAAGAGAGAGTGAAGGGCAGAAGGACAGAATGGGCGTATCTCCCCGCCCCCCCTTTTAAGGAAGCTACCTACCAGTCACCCTTCACCCCCTGGTTGTCCCTCATTAACCAAAACAGTCCCATGGCTACACCACGCTGCAAGCCAGCCCTGGAGATGGAGGGCTTCTGGCAGTGCCCACGTGAAGGAGGGAAGATGGCACTGGGGTGCACCCCGCGGCTCCAGAAATGTGCGTGGACTTGAAACTGAGTCTGGACGAAAGGGGAGGCACTGAGGCCGGGGCGGCAGAGTGTGCAAGTGTGCAGGGAGGGTGACACGGGAGAGGAATACATGCGAAGGGAGGGCTGGCGCCCAGGGTCTCTGGTTGCCAAGCCTGGGTCATGTACACAGCTCGCAAGAGAGAAGCACCGACCAGCGCTTGTCCATTGTCACTCTGTGACCTCGCCTGGGGTCGCTCGTCCCCGGTCAGTCTGTGGCTCTTGGAAGGCACACGGCCCAGCTCCCACCGTGGGCAGCTGCAGAGAGCCTCTCCCCACAGCATGCCCGTTCCCTCCTGTGCCCAGGCTGAGCATTCCAAGGGCACCCATAGGGAAGACACCCGCACCTGCTCCTCCCCACGCTGCACCCCCTGCTCAGACCTGGCCGACACTTAGACCCTGAAGGTGGGGGACCACCTGGGGCGAGGGAGTGGGCATGGGAGGGGGGCTCCCCTTGCTATGTAAACCCTCAAGAAGTTTCTCCCAGAGGACATAGGTCAGTGGTGGGGCAACGTTGTCCCTCAGGGGACATTAGTTCAGGTCTGGGACCGCTTTATTGTTATGACCAGAGGAGTGGGCTGTGCTATTGGAGTGAGTGGGTGGAGGCCAGGGGTGCTGCTACACATTCTGCAAAGCACAGGACAGCCTCCTACACCAGAGTTATCCAGCCCCAAGTGGGAACCTTGGTGTCTCAGCAAGGCAATCGGGCTCCCCCCCTCCCGCCCCACCTCCCGCCTCTGAAAGACCTATGTAAGCACCAGAGGAAAGCCTAAACCACACTTATCACCACTGACTCCCATTCAGTGACCACCTACAATATCCCAGCTCCTTTACATACATAACTGACAAGCTTTTCGACCACCACACAGAAGTGGGCAGCAAGTCATTTATTATCCCCGTTTCACAGATGAGCAAACTGAGGCTCAGAGGGGTTAGGTGACTTACCCAACAGCACATAGCTAGTAAGTGACCCCAAGGCCCACTCACCTTCCATTCCTCATGCACCTCTCACATTTGTTACAAGTCTGATCATTACACGCAACTGCTTATGGTCTCACCTTTTGAAAACTCACAGTTGGGGGTGAGGAATGAGGGAACTTTCAACTAACTAGACCGTTCCGCTCACCCTGGCACCCCGTTCTGCAGCCGTCCGGGCAAACGGCAGTGTCTGTGCTGGAAGTAAATCGATCTGTACCAGGAGGATGCAGTCTCGGGAAAAGTGAAGCCAAGTGGCCGCCAAGCAGATGAAAATATGCTCAAGCTCATGAAGGGGTCAGGGAAGTACAAGTTAAAGTGACAGTGAGGTAGCGGGGCGGCCCGGCTCGCGGGGACCCACAGGCACTGAGCACTGTGCTGGGATGAGGGAAGGGCGTCCTCACTCAGGTGGCGGCTGTGGGGCGGCAGGCCTTTTGCAACAGCGATAGCTCCTAAGGCTGAACCCAGGGATACCTCCTCCCAGCAATCCCACTTCTGGGCTCATGTGGGCCTGTAACAAGGACATTATCACCGTAGCTCACAGTAGCAAAAAACGGGAAATGCAGTGACGCCTGCCAGGAGGGGTGGTTTAGTAAATTAATGAAGGTGAACTTCATCGTGTGTAGATAATCGTTTTTAAAAAGACCACTATACAACCACAATAGTTCCTACGATGCAGAAAACTATGTCTAACGAGATTCCATTTATATGCATTTGTGTATATGCAAATGCAGAAGAGATGTTTGCATATCCTATATAATAAAAGGCTAATATGCAAATCGACTGAATGGCAGAATGACCGGTCACTATGACACGCATTGACCACTAGGGGGCAGACACTCAATGCAGGAGCTGCCCACTGTTGGTCAGTGTGCTCCCATAGGGGGAGCATTGCTCAGCCCAAAGCCAAGCTCATGGCTGGTGAGCGCAATGGCAGTGGTGGGAACCTCTCCTGCCTCCATGGCAGTCAGACATCCCCCAAGGACTCCCGGACAGTGAGAGGGTGCAGGCCAGGCTGAGGGACCCCCGAGTGCATGAATCTCGTGCACCAGGCCTCTGCTGTTTATGTGAACATGGATAACAATATAGAGGTGTTCATTTTAGGTTCTCCATGTGGTTTCCTGGCAGTGGGCATGATGCTGGCCCGGGGACCAAAGACCAGTGGAGAAAAAAGGAGATGCCCCTGATCAAATGTCTGCACTTATGCAACAGCAATAAATGTGTGAGTATATGTTTAAATTAAAAATTTTTAAATTAGTTCTCAAATGGACAGAGCTCGGGTGGAGGCAGCCGGTCCCCCCGGGCAGTGCTGGGCTGGGGACTCAGGTCAGGGCAGGGTAGCAGGCTGGTCCTGGCGCCCGCAGGGCGTGGCAGCTTCACCTCCTAGGGTCTCAGCATCCCTCATACTCACCTCCAGGGAAGCAGACTCCGCTGCCACGGGAGACCCAGAGACCAAGCGGGGATTTTCCATGAGGACGGAGGCTGCTGAAAGGCCCATTGTTGGCAGGAAGAAGGCTGGCAGGGCGCCTGGACAGCAAGGCCTGGGGTTGGGGTGGGGGACCCAAGCTGCGCACCCCAGTGCTGCTCCTCGGAGCTCCTGGGGCAGAACTCAGCGAGAGGCTGGACGCCCCAATTCAGCCCAGAGGCGAGTGCTTAGGGCTGCCTTACTCGGGGTGTTTGTGGCTCCCCGTCCCTGGGTCTAGCTGGATGCCCTCAAGCAACAAGGCCTTCAATAGGCCTTGACCAGGATGTCCCCTCTGGTGTCCCCCACCTCCCTCCAGAGCCCTGGGCCACACTCTGTCCCACCAGTATCCCACCTGATGGGCTTGATCCTGGTTTCTCGCTGGCCTGTGTCCCCTTCCTTTACTCCCACCCCCCACCCCGCCCCCAGCCCTAACGCGGTCCTGCAGTCAGACAGGGCTGCCCTCAGGACAGGAACTCATGGGGCGCATTTGATCACTTCCCAAAGCAAACTACAGCCCAACACACAGTTGGCATTTTCCACCAAAATTTACCTGGCGAGGCGCAGAACGAGGCCACGTTGTCAGCTCCTGGTCCCTCGAATAAAAATCTAATTAGGTCTTAGATGCAGCCTGAGCCCTGGGCCACTCAGGAGGCTGGTGGCAGGAGGGCAGCGGTGTGACAAAACATGTAGCTTAAACCAAACCTGGAGCGAGAAGTTTAAGGGCTGAGTCCAAGGGGCCAAGAAGCTTCTCTTGTTCCTTGCCCCGGGCTGTTTGCCAAGGAGAGGAAAATGCTTCCAGAAAGCGTGAATTGGTTTTAGTGGCTCCAAGGGAAAGATTTCCTACCTGAACCAAAGCAAGAACCAGGCTGCAAAACAAACGCTTCTAACTCCCTCTGAGGCCAGAGAGATGCAGGGGGTGGGGTGGGAGGGGTGGGAAGGACACTGGACTTGGGCTCAAAGGTCTGGATTAGAGTCATGGCCTCAGCCACTGAGATCAGCCCCTTGATCCTGGGAAAGTTCCTTGATTTTCTGAACCTCAGTTTCCACATCTGTAGCCTGGGGATAATACTTCTCATTTTATTTGTTTTCTATTTTTTAAAATATATTTTATTGATTTTTTACAGAGAGGAAGGGAAAGGGATAGAGAGTTAGAAACATCGATCAACTGCCTTCTGCACACCCCCCACTGAGTATGTGCCTGCAACCAAGGTACATGTCCTTGACCGGAATTGAACCTGGGACCCTTCAGTCCACAGGCTGATGCTCTATCCACTGAGCCAAACCGGTCAGGGCAGTACTTTTCATTTTATTCTAACGCAGCCTGCTAACGGATGGCGAGTCCCTCCCTGCCTCAGGCCTGCACGCACAGCAGGTCCCCAGTACCAGGTCGGAGCACACCCACATCACAGCAGCGTTGGTCACAGCAGCCCAAACGCGGAAGCAACCAGGTGTCCATCGACAGAAGAGCGGGTCAGCGAGATGAGGTCCACCCCACAGCGGAATGCTGTTCGGTCATCCGAAGAACGCAGTTCTGATCCTGGGTGGGCCTTGGAAACATGAGGCTGAGTTGCAGGAGCCGGTCGCAAAGGACAGACATTGTGTGATTCCCGTTGTGCGAGGCACCTAGAACAGGCGCAGTCACAGACACAGCGCAGAAGAGGGGTTCCCAGGGGCTGGGGGAGGGGAAACGGAGAGTCACTGCCTAACACAGCGGTTCTCAACCTGTGGGTCGAGACCCCTTTGGCGGTCGAACGACCCTTTCGCAGGGGTCTCCTAAGACCAACCTGCATGTCAGATATTTACATTACGATTCATCACAGTCATGAAGTAGCAACGAAGATAATTTTATGGTTGGGTCACGCCATGAGGAACTGGACTTAAAGGGTCAGAAGGTTGAGAACCACTGGCCTTAACAGGTAACGTTTTGTGTTTGGGATGATGAAAACATTTTGGAAATAGTGGTGATGTTTGTAAACCAGTGTGACTAATGCCACTAAATTTATCCTCTTCAAAATGGTTAAAATAGCAAATTTTATATTATACCCCCCCCCACACACACACACAGGCCATGGGACCTGGTTCTGAAAAGAAAGCTCTGTTTTTAGCAGCACTTTTGTGACAGCTCCCAACGGAAACAGCCCAAATCCAGGTGTCCCTCTGCAGCAGAACGAAGTGTGGGCATTCGCACAACGGAACGCTCTGCAGTTGTGAGAATACATGACAACCACACTACAATCTGGGTGACTCGCACGGACACGATGCTGAGTGAGATCAGCCAGACACGAAGAAGGGCCTGTATGATCCCGTTTGTGCGAAGCTCCAAAACGGGGGAGTGAAGCTTCAGTGCTGGAGGGCAGGGGGGCTACCCTTGGGGAGTAATGACTGGTGGGGCTCCGAGGGCAGCTTTCGGGGGCCCCTGAGCCCTATTTCTTGATTTAGATGCTATTGTCTGGGTAACACTCGGGGCAACTTCTCACGCTGTTTTACACGGTACCCTGTGTTCTTTTCTGTATACTGCGGATGTTTTCTTGAATAAAACTTTTCTCTAAGGTTCTGGTTTGAGTCTTGAGTGAAGGGGATGGATGGTGAACTAGAAAGTAAAGGTACCGAAGCCTGACTCACACACTTACTGTGTGCCAAGCCAGAGGGCAGGGAACTGGGTTTATAGCTCTCTTTGCTGCTGTGATCTGCTGCTGGCCCACTCCCCACGCCCCCAGGAGCTGTAAGCAATTAGCTTTTGAACCTGAATAGTCAGCTTTCCACAGCACACCCTGTCCTGGACCTGGAGGAAAAGGGAGCACCCTCCAGCACCAAGAAAAGACCCTGACCCCCACGCTCCAGCCTCCAGGGTTGCAGGCGCACAGTAGGCAATCAGCAAGCACTGTGGGTGGACTGTGTCAGAAAAATTCCTCAAGTGCACCCCTGAGATTCCCACCACCCCCTCGGGGAGCTGCTTACAAGGACGGGGCCTAGAGAAGAGGCTGTCCCTTCTCCGTACCTGGACATAGGGGAGAGCTGATCTGAAGCCTGGCCTTGGCCCTGGGTGACCCAAGGTGACTCCTAACACCAAACAACCCTGCAGTTGGGGATGGGGGGAGGGGATAGTTTATATATTTGTTTGGTGACAAACTGCTAAATAATAGATCTGGCTGGTTTTGGTTTCTCCCCCACTGAGAACTTGGTTTCTGCTCCCGGAGGCCTCCCCTCTCCCCTGGGGGTTTGGGCCTCCCCCAGGTGTCCGGTTTGTTTGCCTGCCTGTCTGGGGCCCTGAGGGCTGAAGCAGGACCTTTGCCAGACCCTGGGTTTTACGTGACCTGGGGCATGTGGCCCTGGGGGACGGCTCCTGCTTGCAGCTTCTCATGCATAGCCCAGTGGCAGCGGCATCTCTGTCCTCCTTCTCATGGTCCAGCACAGAGAGGTTAGGTAACTTGCCCAAGGTCACACAGCTGGTAGGGGCCAGAGCTACACATTTGCCTGGGCAGTCGTCTCTAGAGTCCCATGTTCTTTTTCTGTCTGTTCGTATTATTTGTTTTTCTCCTTTCAAGTTTTTGAAAACTTTAATAGTACAAATTATCCAGATTGCAGATTATCAAAAGATCAACTCAATAAAGTCCACATAAAAAATAAAAAAAGGGACAAACATAAAACAACCCAAAAAACAGTGAAAAGAGGAAAACAGCATAAAGGAGATCCATCAAGTCTCCGAAACGTAAAACTGGGGACAGACGGAGCTGAGGCGCTTATACACGCGCTCGTCCCTTTGCCTCGTCTGTTCCGGGGCTGGTTTCCTGCGCGCGTTTCCCATCCCCATCGCATCCCCGGCCACTTTCCTGACCCTTGGCGTTGCGGTTTCCTTTTTCGGCCGAGGATCCGGTCCCCTCGTCCTCCTTATTTCCAACGTGGGGACTTTAATTCGTTGTCCTGACTCCTCGGTTCCCTCTTTGAGGATGGACTTTGATCTCCATCAGCCTTTTTATCCCTGTCATCATTTGCACGGGTTACGATCAGGATTTTCAGAGCCGGTTCTCCTCCCACCCTCAGAGTCTCCCGCGGGAACTCTTACTGCCCTGGTTTCTAGATTTCTCTCTGTTTCTGCCTTGACTTCCTTCTCTCTCCGAGCTCCGTGCATCTCATCTCTTCCTCTTCACTTCCCGCCGCACCTGGCGCTGCTCTCCTCTCTGGCCCGTGACCTGCCCCTCGTCCTGCGCTCCTGCTCTGTCCCAGCGTCCGCTGCCATCGCGGCCGCGCACTCTGCTCCTGTCCCTGCTCCTGCTGCGTTCCTTGCTCTGCTGTGCTGGTTGTGTGTGCCTTTACCTGCAGCACGTTCTCTGCTCCGAGGCTGAGTGGCTCTCCTTTTTCTTACTGTTATTACGCTCATGCTCATGGCTCTCGCTTCTAACGGTCCGGACGTGAGCGTGACATGCTGGCCCGGACGCCCACTGCTTTCCTGACCTTCCCCTTGAGAACCAGCGTGTCCTTCCCCTTAGCATGCGCAGGACGTTCCTCTCCCCCGGCCTCGTCCTCTTCCCTTCGTGCCCATCCTGCTTCGCATCTTTCCTTACTCCCTGACGTCTCTTTGCTTTCACTCCGACTTTTAGTTTTGCCCCTTTTCCTCACCTTGTTTTCATTACACTTACCTTTTCTCTTCCTGAATTTCTCCTGATGTCTCTCTCTCTGCTGTTCGGTTTATGGTCTTCAAATTTTTTTCCCTTTTTACATTTCCTGTTTGGTCTCTCAGACCCTGTGAGCAGTTATTTTTCTCTTTTGCTCTCACTGGGCTGCTTTGATTTTCTTTTATTTCATTTAACTCACTCTGATCCCCTTATCCACCTTTCACTGTGTGACACTCTCGTTCTGTGAGTTCTCTGCATCTTGGGGCTCCCATGGGGGGGAGTCTCGCTGCATCTGAAGAAATCCTGTAAGCTGGAGCTGGATGGAGTTGGGCAGCGCCTGGTCCTCTCCTTGGGTTTTCCTGCAGACCCAGTCCCGAAAGTCCCCTCCAGCGTGAAGCAGGCTGGGCGCTGGGAGGCTGCTGTGTCTCTGCTTCTCCTTTCCTATTCACCAGCTTCAGAAGGGTGTTTTCTCATTAGAAACCTGTGTTCAGGTCTGGCGGTCTCTTCTGGATGGACAATAGACTGGGGTTGTGCATTGAGATCCTCAGCCTTGTCCTAGCCGGTTAGCTCAGTGGATAGAGCGTCAGCCCGCAGGCTGAGGGGCCCTGGGTTCGATTCTGGTCAAGAGCACACACCTCAGTTGCAGGCTCGATCCCTGGCCCTGGTTGGGGTGCACATGGGAGACAACCAACCAATGTTTCTCTCACAGCGATGTTTCTCTCTCTGCCTCTCTTCCCTCTCGTCCACTTTCTCTTTAAAAATCAATGGGACAATATCCTCAGGTGAGGATGAACAACTACAAAAAATAAACTAAAAAGGCTCTCAGCTTCGCTCTCACTGGATGCAATGCTCTTGCTTTTCTTTCACTTCTTTTCTTTCTTGTGTTTTCAGGAATCCTTGTGTTTCTTTTTCCTTTCTGTCTTTCTTTTTTTTTAACTCAAGGCAATATGTTTTATGTTTTAAATATATTTTTATTGATTTCAAGAGAGGAAGGGAGAGAGAGAGAGGGAGATAGAAATATCAATGTTGAGAGAGAATCACTGATCGGCTGCCTAACAGGGATCAAGCCCACAACCCAGGCATGTGCCCTTGACTGGAATCAAACCTGGGACCCCTCAGTCCACAGGCTGACGCTCTATCCACTGAGCCAAACTGGCCAGGGCTCTTTCTTTCTCTCTCTCTCTCTCTCTCTCTCTCTCTCTCTCTCTCTCTCATTTCTCTTCAGAAGCACCTTCAGAATGAGAGCAGTTGGAAGAAGGCTGAGAGCCACTTGAGCTATCTGAGTCGCTGATGAGGGCAGGGGGACTTATGCCTTTTCCTTTCTCCTTTTTAGCTTTAGATTGGGGACCGCTCCCCGCAGCAGTGTCCGTGCCTCAGCACGTGGTTTGCTGGTTGCATTGTTTTCTGGTTTGCTACCCCCTCCCAACGTCTTGACCGAAAACCATGAGGAGCTGGTTTTCTTGTTATGAGGAACTGTGACCCGTTTGTACCCTTTCCTCTGTCGGCTGGTAAACAGAGAAATTCTTTGTTGTGTTTAACAACAAAACTCTCAGCTTCAAACACATCCTCCGTGAATAGACGCCCTCCTCACCCGCTTCCTTCGCTGAGGCCGCCACTCCGAGCCACGGCCTCTGACAGCCCATCAGGCAGTGGCTCCTGAGCGGATTGGTTGCCTGCCCCCTTTCACCTGTATTGACAATCGGAGCTCTCTCAGCAGATAATAACTCAAACAGCTCTTCCAGACGCTTCATTATTTTTTAAAAATATATTTATTGACTTTTTTACAGAGAGGAAGGGAGAGGGATAGAGAGTTAGAAACATCGATGAGAGAGAAACATCGATCAGCTGCCTCCTGCACACTCCCCACTGGGGATGTGCCCGCAACCAAGGTACATGCCCTTGATCGCAATCGAACCCGGGACCCTTGAGTCCACACACCGACGATCTATCCACTGAGCCAAACCGGTAAGGGCCAGCCGGTTCATTATCAATGACGACGTCAAACAAACATCGTGGCTCAGCAGGTGTGGCTCAGTGGTTGAGCATCGACCCACGAACCAGGAGGTCACAGTTCAATTCCCGGTCAGGGCTCCATGCCCTGTAGGGGGCAGCCGATCAAAGATTCTCTGTCAATCATGTATGATTCCATCTGTCTCTCCCTTTCCCTTCCTCTCTCTGAAATCAATAAAAACATAGTAACAAGACAAACAAAACAAAATAAACATCGGGGTTGCTGAAACTTCATTGCCATGGCTCCAAGCTTTCAACCTTTACACAGAGAAAAATCAAGGACAAACGGATCTAGCCCTTTTGGCTCTGCACGGTATGGGCTCCTCTCCCTCAAATCCACCGCTGCCAGCACAGGCGCCAGAGCCCGCTCCCCGCCCCTCCCCCACCGCGCAGATCTGTGTCCAGAGCCCACAGGAGACCGTTCCTAATTTCTTAACTGGCCTCTTAGTCATGCGACCTGGGGCGAGCGGCTTAACCTTGTCGTTTTGGTAAATGTGGGACCATTAGAGGGGTCATGGCAGGCATCTGACACTTCCCCCGAAGTATTTCCTCGCGTCTCTACCAAGAGCCCGTCCGTTCCTGGTATGACCTCTGCGCCCTCATCAACTCGGGAGATTTGACATTGACGCGATATTATCTCTAATACAGCGTTTATTTCCAAACGTCCCTGTCTCCAAACCGTTGTTTTCAATAGGGAGTCCAATCAAGGACCACACATTGTATTAGTTATAATGTTTTTAAAATGTTTTTATTGAACTATTATAATTTACATACCATAAAATTCACCCTTGTAATGTGTAAATGCCAGTGGCGCTTTAGTAGAATCACCAAATTGTGCAACTGTCACTACTTTCTAATTCCTGAAAATTTTCATCAACCCAAACAGACACCCTGTGCTTATGAGCAGTCGCTCCCCATTTCCCGATCCTCAGCCCACAGCAGCCTCTAAACTGCTTCCTGTCCCCATGGCTTTGCCTGTTCTGGGCACTTCAGGCAAATGGAGTCGCACAGTCTGTGGCCCCTTGTGCCTGGCTTCATTCACTTATCATGATTTCATGATTTCAGTGGTTTCATGAGTCATCCATGTTGCAGGCAGCATGTAGGAAAACCTCATTTCTTTTTTTAAAAAAATACATTTCTTTACTGATTTCAAAGAGAAGGGAGAGGGAGAGAGAGAGAAATATCAATGATGAGAGAGAATCATTGATCAGCTGCCTCTTGCATGCCCCCTACTGGGGATCGAGCCCACAACCCAGGCATGTGCCCTTGACTGGAATTGACTCTGGGACCCTTCAGTCCACAGGCCGACGCTCTATCCACTGAGCCAAACCAGCCAGGGCACAACTTCTTTTCTCTTTATGGCTGAATAATAATATTCCATTGCATGGATATGCCACACTTTGTCAATACACTCACCATTTAATGGACATGGTGCTCTCCCTGCGGGGAGCTTTATGGATAACGCTGCGGTGGCAGTGTGGACATTTTGGGGTCCAGGCTGTTATTTTGCAGAACACCTCTCCATTTGAACTGCCCGACTGTTTCCCTTACAATGAGTTTCAGGTTCGCGGAATCAGTTTTCATAGCCTCACAAGTGGCTCTGTCACTCTACGGAGCCCAGCCAGCCCAGCCATGGCCCCCATCTCTTCCCAGCTGTCCCCGGCAGGTGGACCAGCCTGTGCGGCCAGAGCTCCCGGCCTCCCCAACAAAGCGGCGCTGTGCTCCTTCGCCGCCCGCGCCCTGGCCACTGCCCTCCCTGCCCCGTGGGCTCAGAGACTCAGAGCTATTTCAGGCCCCTTCGTGGTCGACCTGGCCTGGGAAAATCTGAGGTCCCGGCTGCTGCACACAACTGCCTGCCTCAGAGGCCTGAAGGTCATTCCCTGGGCTTGGCTCCTTCGGTCGGTGGCCTACCTGGGCCTTTGCTTCTGATTCCACCGGCCCCAGCAGTCTACCCCCGGCAGCCAGCCGAGGGAGGGAGCAGAACACGCATCACTGGGATGGGCTTCCTGTTGACGAACGCAGGCTTGTGGCGCTGGGTGTGGTGAAGGCTCAAAAGAGCATCTATCTAAAATTGGGCCCGTTCTGCGCAATGGCTCGGGAGCACGTGAGTCTTTGAGTCATCGCTGTTTTCTTCGTGTGGGCACAAACAGCCCTCTCCCCTGCCGGCTTCTTCTGCCGCACAGCCCCAGGCGTCCTGCGGGATGAAACCTGCCTGCTTCCCGGACCTCTTGCCCGGATCAACAGCTCGGCTTTCCTGGCGAAGCCTGCAGGGTGGCTGGGGCTGCTGCGCCATGGCTGTTGGTTTATTTGTGAGAGCAGAGGGAGACAAGGCTTTTGAGACGTTCTGGGCTGCTGTGTGGCTTTGAACAAGTCACTTGACCACTCTGTGCTCTTGTTTTCCCAGCTGGAAATTAGAGACTGGATGACACCATCCTTTGTGGTATGTGTACACAGACTGAGGTTTGTTTGTGGGTGACACGATGGAACAAGTGACTCTGATGGAGGGAACCACCTTCCTTGGAGGTGCAGACAGTGGCCAGTAGGTCAGGTCCCCTTTGGGCCTTGCTGGCAGATGGAGAGGTGATTGGGCAAAGAGCATAAATGTTGGAGCCAGACTTTCCCAAGGTCAAAACAGGTCTCTCTGTGTCTTACTAGTTGTGTGGCTTCGGGCAAGGTCACCGCTCAGACCCCTGTGCAACGGGGACTACAGCAGCCTGTTCAGGATTTGATGGAGACGTTGCAGGAGGTCTTACCTGTGGAGTGTGGGGGACGGTTTCTGGAATGTAGGTGCTCAGTGAACCACTGATATGTGCAGCCAAGCAGGGCAGCAGTGGAATAGCTCCTTGCGATACGTCCAAACCCTCAGTCTTGCTGTCGGCACGTTCTCATGCAAGGTCGGAGGCAAGTGGTTTAGTGTCGGGTGAACACCCTGCATGTGTTCCTGCAGTATCTTCCCTGGAAATGAAGGCCCTCTGTCTCTCTCCTTGCTCAGCCCAGTTTTCACCTCCTTGGAGAACAGAACCAATCAGAAATGGGTTTCAAAAGATCCCCATTCAGCTCAAGGAAAACCTGGAGTTTGCATTGCTGCAGGGTGAGCTGGGAACCCACCTGTGGGGCCCGTCTCCCCAGGAGGCTTGTGGGTTCCGGCCTCCCTGGTGGCAGGGCTCTGCGTGGCCCACCCAGAGGGTGAGATTTCAAGACTGCCCGGCCGCAAATCCTCCCAGTCTTGTGGGCTAATGCTTGATAGTCCTCGAAGCCCATGGACTTAAAGCTTTGATCCCTGCTGGAGAGAGATGCCCCTGGGAAAAGATATCATTTAATACTCTTCAATCATGCAGCCCTCAGTGTATGTGACTGTAGGAAAAAAAGCACTGCTTGTCCCCTGTGCCAATTCTCTCCGTCTTCATTTTTAATAGAACCCCAAGTTCTGGCTGCCCAGTTAGAGCAGGGTTTCTCAACCGAGGCTCTGTGAAACGTTGGAGGCTGGATGATTCTTTCTTGTGGGGGGCTGTCCTGTGCATTGTAAGACATTCAGCAGCATCCCTGGCCTCCTTCCATCACCACCCTCCCAGGTGTAACCAAAAATGTCTCTAGACATGGTCAGTGTCCCCTCGGAGTGGGGGCAAAATCTCCCCTGGTTGGGGACTACTGAGCCAGAGTCTGCCTTCCCCAGCCTCCCTTGCAGCTAGATGTGGCCGCGTAACGAAGTTCTGGCCCGGGCACATGACTTCAAACACGCAGGTGTGTCGATGTAGGCAACTTGGTTCTCAACCTTCTGGCCCTTTAAATACAGTTCCTCGTGTTGTGACCCAACCATAAAATTATTTTCGTTGCTGCTTCATAACTAATGTTGCTACTGTTATGAATCATAATGTAAATATCTGATATGCAGGCGGCCCCTGTGAAAGGGTCGTTCTACTGCCAAAGGGGCCGCGACCCACAGGTTGAGAACTGCTGCCTTAAAGGGAGATGCGCCTTCTGCCTCTTTTCTTTCCTTCCCACTGGCTGGAATGTGGTCGCAGCGCCAGGTCACAGCGCAGAGCAGCTTCCGAGGAGCCTGGGCGCCTGGCATGGTTGCGTGTGCTGGAACGGCTGTACCAGAGGGAAATAACCTTCCGTTTGGAGCCACCGCCATTTTGGCCTTTGTCACATGGGCCCTCGAGGTGAGAAAGAAAAGGGACTGGAGCCTCACGTGGTTGAGCCTTTGGAGCCCCTTCTGAGTTCTCAGCGCTGTGCACACGGCTCCCTCGTAATTCTCTGAGTCACTCCACAGGAGAGGGGTGGGGATCCCTGTGCTTCAGAAGAGGAGGCCGAGGCTCAGAGAGGCTGAGTGACTTATTCACGTTGCACAGACAGCAAGGGGCCGTGCTGCCCTCTGATGGAGAGACCAGCAACCACGAGGCTCCAAGCATGCCAGCGTCCTTGGGATGACCTGTCCCTGGACGCCCTGCTCCTATGTCCACCCCGACACGTCTCTCCTCCCCTCACACCTCACGTCCAGCCTCACTCATCTCGTGGTCCTCAAAGAGCTAAGGCTCTAGCCCCACCGGCATGATTCATGGGTTGAGCCTCGCCTATGAACCGGGAGGTCATGCTTCAATTCCGGGCAAGGGCACATGCCTGGGTTGCAGGCTCGATCCCCAGTGGGGGGCATGCAGGCAGCAGTCGATCAATGATTCTCATCATTGACGTTTCTAGCTCCCTCTCTTTCCCTTACTCTCTGAAATCAGTAAAAAAATATTTTTTTAAACAAAGAGCTAAGACTCTAAGAGGAAGCTAGGAAGTAGTTGAATCTAGAACATATAACAGCATGGGCTGTGGACACGCTGTTTGGGGGCCGTCTACAGAACGGGTCCCCTGAGACCCCCAGCGGGTGCTGGGCTTTCATGGAACGCCAGCCCATTGCCCCGGGACCCGAGCAGGTCATGGCAGGAAGAGCGATGCACTGACTGCCTGAATGGCACCCCGAGGTCCCACAGCTGGAAAGAAAGACCAGGCTCTGTGTCCCGGCCCCCGCGCCTGGGCAGGGGCTGGAGGTGGGAATCACCCTCTGTCTTGTTCTGGGAGCGCTTCCCCAGCCCCCCCACTCCTGAGACCCCCTCCAGAGAACAAGGGCCCCTTCAGGACAGATGGCTCCTTCTGATTCAGGCGCTCGGGGGCATCTGCAGGACCAGAGGACAGGCTGGCACCTCAGGACCCCCTGGACCGCCCCACCGTGGGGGCACCCATTAGTCCACCATCTCCAGGGACTGCCCGCTGACCAGTGGGCTTGGAAGTCTGGGCAAGAGGCCCAGCTAGGAGCCCACACTTTGCCAGAACAGCCTTTCTGTCCCCCAGGAAAGGGCGGGTGGGGATGAGCAGTTGTTTAACCCTCACAGCCACTCATGAGGTTGATTCCGGTGTCACCCTATTCATGAACCAGGGATCTTAAAGCCATGTTTCAAGGCGCACCCACAGCAGCACCGTCCACACTGTGAGGCCGTGAGCAGGTCAGCTCTCCCGACGAGTGTCCCCGGGGCTGCGAGGCCCATGGAGCCACAGGCTCAGAGAGGCTGCAGGCACGGCCAGGCTGTGCCGCGCGTCCTCCGCCCTCAGCCAGGCAGCTGGCGCTGACACAGGTCCTCCTGGGACAGGGCATCCTCCCTCCACACTGGCGCTGTCCTCTCGGCTCCCTTTCCCCACCACTTTGCACAGCCTGTAGGGGGTCTGGCCAGTGCAGACGAGGTCCCAGCTCTGGTCTGCCTCTCACCAGCTGTGTGACCTCAGGCAAACCCCTTCCCCTCTCTGGGCCTCAGTTTCCTCCCCCGTGAAAGGAGAGAGTCAGGTGGAGCTGTCTCCCTAAGTGCACACGTCCTGTGATCAAAGGCCAGCGGAAGGCCCGCAGGACCCAGACAGGACGCTCACCCAGCTCAGCCGCCCGTGCTAATGGCTTTGGTGAAAGGAGCCCCCTGGCCCGCGAGCGGCTTTATCCAGACGTGTCCCGGCGCACTCAGATTACGCTCCCCTCCGCTGAACTTCAAAAGGGGCCCCGGGGTCCTCTGCACACAATTGCCCGCGGAACGTCAACACGGCCGGTCAGGCTTGGAGGGTCACCGCGGCGCAGCGGGCGGCCTTTCACGGGCCCTGGCCGCAGGGACAGAGAGGAGACAGCTGGCGCTCACGTGGTCGCGCCTTTGTGGTTTTCACAGGGTTCTCGTCTTCCCCTGGTCTCCAGCTCAGACCCCAAAGACAGGCCTGAGGGGGCAGCCGGACAGGCCGCCGCTGGTAGGGGGAAACACACTCCGCGGGCGGCGGGCCTCATGCTCGGAGCCGGAGAACAAAGCAGAGCTGGGAGCGGCCGCCGGTGGGGGCAGCGGGCCGGCACCTTTGTGTGTGGAGAGCGGACCTGGGTTTCAGTTGGTGGTGAAAGTTACTCGTGTGATGCGGCTTCCAGGGACACTAACGCGTGGGTGATGCGTTCAGAGAAATATGGCATGGCCTTGAAGAAGAGCAAGAATATTAACTATTACCATTTATAAGTGCTCGCGGTGCTAGGCACTGTACCTAGCCAGCTACACGGACTATCTCATCCGATCCTCCCAATACCTGAAGTAAGTTCTATCATGCTCTCCCTATATTTCTGATGAGCAAACTGAAGTTCAGAGAGGTTAAGTGACTTGCCCAAGGCCACACAGCAGATACAAGGCAGAAGTAGGCTTCAACCTTGGGTCTCTCTGCCTATTCTGCCACCAAAACAATATCATGTGAGGAGCAATTGAAAGAGCCAGCTGTCTGAAGGCCACACGCAGCCTCAGGGGTGGCTGCTTTGACCGTGGGTGTTTATGTGTAGCTACCCGGCAGGGAGACGGGAAAATGGGTTCAGTAGGTGGCTGATTGCAGGCCCCTGCTGCTAACCCTGAGGCTTGGGCTGATTCAAGCGCAGAGGGACCAGGTGGAGCGGATGGATGCACCTTAGTCTCTGGCATTCAAAAAGTCCCTTCATGTAATAGACTCCTCCGGGGAGCACTGGCGATAACCCGGCCCGGCCTGGTGGCTTCGGACCAAGCTGAGCACCACCCCAGCTTGGAAGAACCCTGGCCTCGGGGTCAGCAGACCTGGTTTCTGGCTTCGTCTTACAGCCCTGTGCCCTCACTGCGTTCTTGCAGTGTGCTCGCTGGTAAACAGCGAGGGCGGAACCAGGTCTGTGGCCCTGAAACATGAACGGGTGCTGCAGATGCCACTGCGGCACAGACAGCCCTGACCCTCCGGGAGGTGAGGCTGGGGAAAGGGCGGCGGAGCCGGCTGAGGCCCGGCCAGCAGCCTTCCCAGGAGAGGAGCCTCAGGGGGTGGGCCACGGCGGTTCTGGCTTGGAGATTAGAACCCAGGAGCTGGGCTGGCGGCCCAAGTGCAAAGCCAGTTCTTGCATTTTTATCGCAGAGAAGGGGTAGATTAATTCTCTGCAGGCAAAACAAACGTCCTAGGTGGGTTGTTGGAGGTGGGTTTTGTGTGTGGAGCCGGCGCCACTGCCGTGCCCTTCCTACATGAGCCAGGCGGACGGACTCAGAGCCCTCGGTGCAGAGGGGGTGGCAGGCGGCCGCTTCTGAGCTGAGCTGTCCTTGCTTTGCAGGTAATGTCCCTGATGGCCTTTGTTTTTGTGAATGAGGAGGAGCTCTGGTGTCTGCTTTTTTTATATTCTCACCTGAAGATATTTCTCCATTGATTTTTAGAGAGAGCGGAAGGGAGAGAGAGAGATATCAATGTGAGAGAGACACATAGATTGGTTGCCTCTGGCTTATGCCCCGACCAGGGCTGGGCATCCAGCCTGCAACTGAGGTACGTGCGCTTGACCAGAATCAAACCCTAGACCCTTCAGTCTGTGGGCCGAGGCTCTATCCACTGAGCCGAACCAGCCAGGGCTGGCGTCTGCTTTTTGAATTGAGGGAAACCTGCGCTCAAACCCCAAGGCTGTCGCCCACCAGCTGGGGGAATTTGAGCAATTTACTAGCCGAGGAGCCTGTTTGTCATCCAGATGGGGCACTTTCGAGAATGGCGGGGAAGCTATTATTAATTACGCTGGGACAACAGCATACATGGAGACTCTGTGGGGCACCCTAGGATATCGGGTACCCTGCCTAAGCCCCCAGCCTATTTCTGCATCGAGAAACATTGTGATGTTCATCTGCACAAGCTTCCTGCTTCCCTGGGCCGAGCTGGAGGTGCGGTGAATGGCAGCGCGCAGTGGGTGCTCCTAGGGAGGAGGCGCCTGTCCCCACGCTCTGGGCGCTGAGCGGGGCTCTGACAGGCGGCGAGCCTGGTCGGACAGACGGACTGGGCCAGGCCTCCTGCGAACCCTGCGTTCTTTCCTGGAGAGCCTGTGCCCCAAGCCAGCGAGGACTGGGGCCTCCCTTTGGGATCCATTTGCCTTTTCATAAACACAGACCCGGGTTTTTCTTGGCGAGGCCCCGCTGCTCACAGCTGGGGGATTGTGCTGGAAGCACTCGCTCCCGTGCGATCTGAATCAGGATCTATCGGGAAGTTTGTTTTCCGAGGCCTCAGTCAACATGTGGGGGTGGAAACTCGGAGCAATTTCACTGCAGAGTCAACTCCTTTTTAAATGGGGACTTTCACCTTAGTCAGGCTTTCAAAACAACATCGTGTTTAAACAAAATCCCATTTCCCCTTCCCACCAGCAGCAGCAGTTGCTGAAGATATTTCTGTTCCAGGCGGAGGCTTCCCCAGCCGCGTCGGAGCTGCCCCCCACCCGCCCCGTCAGCGCCTGGCTGTGATGTCACCGCGGCGAGTGTGAAATCGCTCTTCCGTGGGCCGGGCCGGTTCCCCTCTGGCTCCGCACGAGGACTTGAAGGACAGCTTGGGCCAGAGTCTGACTCTGCTGCCGTCCGATCCCTGGGCTTGTTGACTGCCTGGAAGAGCAGCTGCTCAGTCCACACCTTCCAAGATGCCTCCCCGAAGCCCTGGCCCCATCCCGGGGGTTCCCCATTTCCGCTTTGGGAGTTCTGAGTTCAGACGGCCTCTGAGGCACCAGGACTCGGCATGAAGCACATCTGACGAAGCATCAGGGATCCCACATGTGGTCACCCTGAGCAGGCCCAGACCTGCACTTCCCCGAGGTCTGGGCCCTCATCTGGGTCTATGCAGGTCCTTCCCCCTCCGGCTCCTCCATTCCCAGGCTCATCCTGTGTCACGCCTCCACGTTGAGCCCTCGTCGCTGGCTGAAACACGCAGTATTTCACTTCATGAGCAGTGTCCCTTCTTGAGCAAGGGCTCAGGGACCCGGCCGTGTGGACGCTACCTACGGCGGTGCCTCAGTTTCGCGGGGGGTAGAATGGGGCGAGGGCAGGAGCTCCTCCCTCACTGGACCCGTGCGAGAGTTCAGCGAGTTCCTGAGTGTCAACTGCTCAGTGCTGTCCGACACAGAGCAAGTGCCCGGTTGGTGTGGGCTGTTTTACGATGACCCCCACCAGGACCCCGTGAGCCGGGGACTGAGTATCCCGCTGGCAAACGAGGGCCTGAGCCCCGGAAAGATGAAGTGACAGGCCCCAGCCAGGTGCTGCGTGCTGGGCAGTGAGCATGCTTTAGCAAGTCTGGGGCCCTGCTCCCTGTGACACGAGTCTGGGTGAAACCCCAATTCAGTTGCTTTTGCATATATTTATAGACACCATCGTGCCAGGCCCTGTGCCAGCCGCCAGGGAGCCAGCAGGGAGCCCCGCCCAGCGTCCGGCCCCATCCAGGCAGGCGGGCTCTGGACTAGGCACAGTTAATCTCCAGCCATCCCCACTGGCTTCACCTGGCTCATTAAAACCAGACACATTATGAGTTTATTTAGCATCTGCAGAGAGCGTCTTTCATCTTCAAAGACTTCCCGAAGCACCAACCAATTAATCCTTACAACACCCCTCATCTTGCAGACAAATATTTATCCTCATTTCATACCCAGGAAAACGGAGGCGCAGAGAAGAGAGCAGACAGGCGGGCACAGGACAGCAGACAAGCCCGATGCCCCGGCCCCCGGGCTGCCCAGTCCCTCTGGATGGAGGCTGAAGGGACACGCTCGCCGGAATATCTTTAAATGTTTAATAGAAGCAGAACCTTTTGCAAGTTCCGAAGAATTAGATTTCTTTAAGAGTAACCTGCAGGAAATACATTAAAAACACATTCTATCAGTTACAAATCTTAATGTCACCAGCCAAAGATGAGGGAATTAATGCCGGGCCCAGAAATACATATAGTCAGCAACTCGGGGCAGGGCAGAGACGATTTATAGAGTGCGAGGTCTGGCCGTCTGGCGCAGGCAGCTGAGCTCAGCGGTGGAATGGAAACAGAGCTGTTTTCAGATGGGCAGAGGGGGAGGTTGCGAGGGGGGCTCTGGTTCAATCATTGTTCCCCACTTCTTCTCAGTGTGACTTTTTAGTGCTCTAACAGCCAGATCCGATCTGTCATGAGAAAACGGCTTTCATTAACATAAGCTCCTGTCAAGGGCTCTTTAAAAGCATTGACCCCCAAAAGTCAGTGCCTCCACCTAGCCAGCAGCTCCAACCCTGATTCGCTCCCCTGCCTACCTGGCTCGGACAAAGAGGGGGGGTGGGCAAGCGGTGGTTCGGCTGGGGAATCCGGACGATGAAGACAAAGCAAAAGTATAATTAATGTGGTTTCACTTCCGTTAGCAGCAGGTATTCTTCTTTACCTTTATGTTACAGGAAACCACATCAGAAAAGGTGTAGCTTAGCCCTAGCCGGTTCGGCTCAGTGGATAGAGCGTCGGCCTGCAGACTGAAGGGTCCCGGCTTTGAATCTGGTCAAGGGCACCTGCCTGGGTTGTGGGCTTGATCCCCAGTGTAGGCCGTGCAGGAGGCAGCCTATCATTGATTCTTCGTCATCGTTAATGTTTCTATCTTTCCCTCTCCCTCTCCCTTCCTCTCTGAAATCTATCTACATCTACATCTACATCTACATCTACATCTACATCTACATCTATATCCGTGTGTGTGTGTGTGTGTGTGTGTGTGTATGTGTGTGTGTGTGGCTTACTGAACTGTGATAAGGAAAACAGTGCAGGTCTTTTAACTTGCTTTAATTTTTGGATTCAGCACTGTATTTTGTCAAACAGGAATCTAACTCATCCTTGGAAATATCGCCAATCTCGGGGGTGTAATGCCTCATCTGAAGCAGGAAAGTGACCCGGCCAACTCTATACAGCGCTCAGGGGCTAGCGTACGGCCACGTTCCCCGCCGCATGCGTGCTGTTCAGAGAGGGCATAAAAGGACCCCGTGGCCATGTCGAACCCCGCGGGGAGAGATGGACTTGGTCCCCAGCATCTTCCCGCCACTGGCCTCTCTTGTCCAAAGCCCTGGGGCTGGGCAAGTCTTTGTGGCCTTTCTCCTGCAGGGAAGGTGAGCGGGCACTGCCGCAATGCCCTTCCTTTACAGGCGAGGGACCTGGGGCCACAGGTCTAATCTGAGGTCATTCGCTAGTGGGAGAGCGGGTGGGTCCTAAGGCTCCCTGTCCAGGGCTCTGTGCCACCCCCTTGCCCACCTTCCCAGGCTCTGCACCTGGCTCGGCCACTGCTCGTCAGGAACTGGTAACCAGCCCTTCTAACATGCCCAAGGGCCCGGGGTTTGCCTGGGGTTGAGGTCTGGGGTTCCTGGAACAGGAAGTTTTCAGTGTTCAACCTGGGGCAGTCGGAGGCCGACCGGAACAAGCTGGCCCCCCCTGCTGGGCTGTGTCTGTGAACTGACGCCCGATCATGTTGACTTATTAGTAGGCACTCAGCGTGTGTGGGGGGGTGAGAAGTCAGCAGGATGGGTTTGCCATGCTGCATGGATTGACTTGGAGCAAAACTGCAAATAACAGATTTTTTGAAGCTACTGAAGGAAAAGTAGGCAACACTTTGAACATGCTTCATAATTTTAATGCATTTTCATATTGCAAATCTTAATTACTTGGGCCTTTAAGGCAAGGATGTCCGATTAAAGTCAATTTTTATGAAGTGGAGACTGAGGCACCGCGTGGTCTGGCGACCTGGGCCGGTGCACTTGCCGGGAGTGACGGAACGCGAGGAAGCCCACCCTCCTCGCCCACTCCCCACCCTTCCCTGGTGGGGAACCCTGGCTGGAGCCCAGACCTGGAGTTCTCTCTTAAACTGTTGGGAAGCAGGAAGCCAGAAGCTGGGGGTTTCTAAATTCAACTCCAAGGCCTTTGGATTAACACCAAAATCCCCTTCCTGGAGACTTGCTGTTAGAAAAGAACTTTTTGGGGCCAAAGATTTGTCTTGGTTTGATCAAGCAAGGCCATTTGTTTACTTTTACCCTCCCCACCTGAAAGCTGAGCTCCTTCTGAGACAATATTCAGGCTCTCCCTCCCCAAAAGCCATTCACACAGCCCCCCGCCCTAGTCACCGCTCTGCCCTGGCGCGGGAGCAGGACCTGCGCTGAAATTGGAGCTGGACCTGAAACGCTTCGTGGTGTTGCCTTTCAATGCCTTTCTTCTCTCTGGGGTTTTAACTGCTTTCTCTGGCCTCAGGGAATCCCTTGGAAGTTAATAAAACTTACTACATCAAAGGGCTCCACAACCATTACCCAATTAAAACCTCACAGCACTCCTGCAGCAGGTAAGCGTTATTAACCCCATTTTACAGATGGGGAAACTGAGGTTAATTGGTTTGCCCCCTGGCTACTGAGGAAATGAGTGTCCCAGCTGGCATCAGAACTGGGTGGTGTGCTCAGATCACCCAGGCAGGGTTGTTTCTGCTGAAATCCGTTTTTCAAAGCACCTTGATTCTTAAGGAAACAGACCCCAGAAGGCTGCACTGGGGTGGGGGTGGGGGGCCGGGGGGTGGTATGAGGAATTTCTCCAAAGTTGGCTCCTCGGAAAGCAGCAGCTCCTGCCTCCAACAGGGGAGGTGCCATAAAACAGATGAAAGCTGAGAGTTCAGTGCAGTAATTTAGGAAACAATTTAGGCCTTTCAGAAATTAATGTTATTTAAAGATGCAGATTCGTCCACCCTGTTGGCCTCCTGGGAGTGCTTTCCGTACCATCTGGCCCCATCAGCTCCTTTTCCTGCTGTGAAGCTCCGGGCTCTATGTGTGTGTGTCTCTCTTTGTGTGTGTGTGTGTGTGTGTGTGTGTGTGTGTGGCAAAGGTTCCGGGGAACTAGCAGCTCAAATGAGAAGCAAAGACCTTCCTCTTTCACCAGCCACCTCTTCTCTTTTCCAAACAGCATTACATCCTAATCCTGTGTATTCTTAGTGGGGGTATAAAATTCATGTTCCAACAGACAATGCAGAGATCTGTGGCCGCCTCCACCTGTGCCCCGTCCTCTCAGGCTGGGTCCAGCCAAGATGGTTGGGTGTCTTACCCCATTCTCTGAGAGGACCTATGGAACCTGGTGATGTCTGGGAATAAATCTGCCCAGGCCTGCTGAGGAGGAAGCAAAAAAAAAAAAAAAAGTTTGTTGTGTTTTTTTTTGGTTTGGTTAAAACTATCCAGGGAAGATTTCAAAGACTCAGGTGAGTGTTTTCAAAGGAGGGTTGCACAGTTCCGACTGTATGAGTCCCCACTCCTTGCTGTTCAAGCCCAATTATAATCCACAAAGGCAGGATGCTGTGTTTACATAAATAATTACCAGATTTTGGATAGCCAGACGTGTTGCGGCACACAGGAGGCAAGCCCATAAATTACATTTGGGGAATTAAGGGTCAGATTGATTTTATCTCTGTAAATCCGGCCAAATTCCGGCAAGCTAAAGGCTCATCCGGTTGACAGCCTGGGGAGGCAAGAGCCCCAGAAACCAGTGATCCTGAGGATGGCACTGCTCCCCACCCCCTCTGCTCCTCCCTGCTCCGTTTGCTGGCTGGCTCTGAGAGCTAAGGGATGGCAGAAAGAACTGTCCCAACTTGCTCCTTGCCCAGCCTGCAAAGGAGGAAGGCAGGAGAGGGGTGTAGTCATCTCACTGCTGTCCTCTCTTCCTCCTGGACCACACAGGATCTCTTTCCTGAAACAGCAATGGTGTAGAGTCATGATGGGAACAGCAAGGCCGGGAGAGCAGAACAGTACATTTCCGCTGGAAATTTCCCTCCTGCACAGACCAAACGGACATGTTTTCATTCGTTCAACAGAGATGCACTGAGCAACTGCTGCGTCCCCAGGGCCAGGGCGCAGTGCAGTGGCTAAGGGCTCAGGCCCTGGGGTCAGAGGGCTTGAGTGTGAATCCTGCCTATGCTGGCGACCCTGGGCAAGTGACCTAACTGTTCTTGCCTCAGTTTCCTTGTCTAGAAAGTGGGATAGTGTTAGCACCACTCTCTTAGATCGAGTGAGGGTTAATGGAAGTTATTCGTAATGAACTCTCAGGACAAAATCTGGTACATAGTAAATACTCAGTGAATGTTGATTGTTTATTATTATTATTATTATTATTATTATTATTATTACTGTGCTAGGCACACGTGGGCCTCTGTGCTGAAAGTGGTTATGACCTGGGTCAGATAAACACAAAGGCTATGACAAAGCTGTATGGATGATTGCATATCAAGTGGATAGAAACGACAAATTCTAAGGAGCAAGCAGGAGGGTGAACTTGCTGGGCAAGAAAAGGCTTCATGGAGGAAGAAAGGCTCGAGCTGGGCTGAGGGTGTGCAAGGCTGGCTGTACCGCAGAAGGGCGCGCCAGGTGGGGGGAGAGCTCGAGGAGGGGGCCAGAGCCCTAAGCATCCACACAGATTAAACCAAAGTCAAAGTGTTGTGCAAGTCTGATGCTTCTAGGAGTATGAGCTAAGCCTCTTTATTTTTTATTTAGTTAGTTGTTTTGTTAATCCTCACCCAAGGATGTTTTTTCCATCGATTTTTAGAGAGAAGGGAGGGGAGAGGGAGAAACAGGAACATCGATGTGAGAGAGACACCTGGGTTGGCTCCCTCCTGCATGCACCCTGACCAGGGCTGGGGAAACCTGCCTCCAAGTACATGCCCTTGACTGGAGTCAAACCGGGCTCTTTCAGTCCACAGGCCGGTGCTCTATCCACTGAGCAACACCAGCGAGGGCAAGCCAAACCTTTTAAATTAAGATTTCCAAACCAGCCCTAACCGGTGTGGCTCAGTGGATAGAACATCGGCCTACGGACTGAAAGGTCCCAGGTTCGATTCCGGTCAAGGGCATGTACCTTGGTTGCGGGCACATCCCCAGTAGGAGGTGTGCAGGAGGCAGCTGATGGATGTTTCTCTCTCATCGATGTTTCTAACTCTCTGTCCCTCTGCCTTCCTCTCTGTAAAAAAATCAATGAAATACATCTTTAAAGAAAGATTTCCAAACCCAAACGTTAGCCTTTCTTATCAAGAAATATGACTTGTACTAATGTCACTGACAAAACAATGTTACAAAGTGAGGGCCACAGCGCACATTGTGAAGGGACCATAGGAGGCAGGAATCAATTTTTACACAAACTTTCGTTTGGCCGTTACAACTGACAAAGACGAATTCAAGCAAGAAGAACTTAGTGAATGAACCAGCCATGTGCCCAGCACTGTTTTAGTTTCAACAAAGGATAAGAAAAAACTTTAACTCAAAGAAGGACTTTTGTAATCCAACTAAGAAGGAGCCAGAGTACTAGATTTTACTCTCCTACCTAAAACAATCAAAAACAAAAACCCCACAAGAACCCAGACAGCATAGGTGCAATAATAGCCATTAAATCATTTCAACAATGAAGGACAGTTCCCGAGAGTGGGGGGGACCAAACAAGCACCACAACTGCCCACGTTTGCCGCCTTAGTAGGATTACCCGGCTGCAGCACAGTGAGAGAGAAGCCAAGCTGAGTGGAGCAAATTATTTGAGTTGAGGAGACAGAGCTGAAATCTGGGGAGATCAGGGTGGCCAGAATTTGCAGGGTAGACACTGGAGAGAAGATAGCAGCCCAGAAATGTGGAGATCTGTGGGGGATTCTCCCTCAGGTGTTCAGCAGGATTGACTCATGAGGGTGAGGAAACGGCTCAAGGCTGGAGAAAAAAACATCTGAGAGGATTCGAGAACAATACAAGGGGTTCACACAGAGCTGGGACAGTGTCTGCTCCCACCAGCCAGCAATGCTGGAAAACTTGGTGAGTCGTTGGGTATTGGGTACAATACTCAAAAGGGCATGATCAAGAGAATCAAACTGTTTCCTAGAACTCGGAGTCTCAGAACAAAGCTCAGAAGATTTACAGAAATATCAAAATCTCCAGCACCCAACAAGGTAAAATATAAACAAAGATGATCAGGCAAGCAAAATATTATCTATGATGAGGAGAAAAGTGAAATCATCAAAATTGACCTGGAACTGACACAGATGTTGTAATTACCAGCCAAGGGTGTTAACCCAACTATTTTTACTGTATTCCATGTGTTCAAAAAATGTATGATATAAAGAAGAGGCAAATAAAATTTATAGAAATGACAACTACAATGAGTAAGATGGAAATCTCACTAACTAAGATTAATAGCCAATTAGACATTGCAGAAAATTTTAGTGAACAGGGAGATAATAGAAACTATTCCAAATTAAACATACAGAAAAAAGAGAAGTTTAAAAAATGAAAAGTGCATTTGTGACCTATTGAACAATTTCAAGTAGCCTTATATACATAAAATTGGAATCTGCCAAAAAGAGGCAAGAGAACAGAAAAATTATTTGAAGAATGGCCAAAATTTACCTAAATTTTATGAAAACTATGAACTCACAGATCCAAAAAACTCAATAAGCTCTAAGCATAAGACACCTGAAGAGAAGTACACCAACACACATCTGATCCAATTGCTCAGTACTTATGAAAAGAGAAAATCTTAGAAGCAGCTAGAGCAAAAGGACACATTATATACAGAAAAACAAATATAAGGACAACTGCAGATTTCTCACTGGAAATAGTGCAAGTGAGAAGACAATGGTATTTAAAGTACTAAAAGAAAAACACCCCCCTCAATCTAAATATAAATACCCAGCAAAAATATCTGCAAGTAAAGATCATCTCATAGATAAAAGGCTGAAAGAATTCATCACCAGTAGAATTGCATAGTAAGAAATATTCAAAGTTCTTTAGGCAGAGAAAATGATACCAAATAGAAAAATGAAAGAGCACTAGAAAAGGTAAATACATACTTTTTTTTAAAATTGTGTATATATCACATTTAAAGATAATTGTCTGGCCTGGCCAGTGTAGCTAAGTGGTAGAGCGCTGATCTGTGAATTAAGGGGTAACCAATCGATTTCCAGTCAGGGCACATGTTTGGTTGCAGGCTTGATCCCCAGAAGGGGATGTGTAGGAGGCAACCAATCAATAATTCTCTCTCATCATATATATTTCTAGCTCCCTCTCACCCTCTCTCTTCCTCTCTGAAATAAATAATAAATATAACTGTCTGCTTTAAAAATTATGATGTATTGTGTGGTTTATTACATTTATGTAAGTAAAAAGTATGACAGCAAAAGCATAAACGCCAGAGGGAGAAGTAGGCATACACTATACTAAGATTCTTATACTACATGCAAAGTGGTATAATATCAATTAAAGGCATGAACCCTAAAGCAAACACTAAAATGGGGAGACAAAAATAACCCCCAATGAAAGAAAAGTATGAATTTCTAGAAAAAGAGCTAAATGAGATGGAGCTAAGCAATTTATCAGACATAGAATTCAGAGTAATGGTTATAAGACTGCTCGAGGAACTTAGTAAGAACTACAGGAACTTAATGGGAACTACAAGGAACTTAGTGGAAACTACATCAGCATGAAAAAGTACATAGAATCCATGAATAAGACCCAGTAGGAAATGAAGACTACCATATCTGACTTCAAGAATACACTGGAAGGAATTAAAAGTAGGCTGGATAAAGCAGAGGATCAAATCAGCAATTTGGAAGACAAGATAGAAAAATACTCAATTAAAGCAGCAAAAAGGAGAGAAAAAAACACTTAGAAAGCATTAGGAGGGTTTAAGGCAACTTTGGGACAACATGAAATGGACAACATCTGCATCATAGGGGTACCAGAGGAAAAAGAAAGTGATCAAGAGATAGAGAACCTGTTTAAAGAAATAATGACAGAAAACTTATTTCATCTGGGAAGGAAAAAGTCACACAAGTTCAGGAAACACAGAGAGTCCCAA
>PVJC01000855.1:0-108038 GCA_004026665.1 Murina feae | reverse complement strand
CGGGTCCTGGGTCCTGCGCTGTCCCACCCTGCAGCCGCTCTGTGCACTCGGGAGGTCCCTCAGCCTGGCCTGTGCCCTCTCGCAGTCTGGGAGCCCTCGGGGGATGTCCACCTGCTGGCGTGCCTGACCAGCCTGGGTGAGGGGCTTTAAGGCTGCCCACAGCTCCCATTGACCCAACGTCCCAGCAAGGCTGGCTGGATGCAGGTTCTGGAGTTTTTTCTCCTATAATTGATGCTGTTCCTTGAAGGCCTGGGGTTATTTTCTATAATTGATACACTGTTCCTTTAAGGCGGCCTTCTAACTGAAGCCTCCTCTTTGCTTCACCTCACAGCGTCTATAATGAAACAATTGTTACTTTTACTGGTTAGGCCGGAGCTGCTCTTTCCTTCAGCTCTGGAGGATTCTATGATTGTTACATTGTTTCAAATGTTTCAAATCTGTGTTTTGCTAGAGGCAGTTTAATCGGAGCAGAGCTAAGCGGGCGCAGCTTCACTTTCGCTCCTGCCGCAATGGAAAGGGCTGTTTACTCAGGTCCATGAGTGGCGGCCGCCATGTTGGCTGGGCTAATTTGCATACAGCCGCTCTGATTGGCTGGTGGGCGTGGCTTACCCTGTCTCGGAGAAACGGTTAATTTTAATATTTCGCTTTTATAGAGTAGATTATTTCAAACAAGAAGTTTTTGATACAAGATTGACCCTGTTGTTCTGGCTTGATTTGGTAGTGCAGTGTTGCACATGGTATTCCAGGTATGCTAAAGGAAGAGTGGAAAACCCACTCCACACTCCCACCTGCCCCTGCTGTGTTCAGTTTCTAGTGTCCCTGCTTACATGACCTTCTAGTATTAACTAACCTTCAGAAAACAGACAAGAGTTTTCTGCCAAGAAACTATGGATAGAAGACAATACTAATGATGCAAGCTTAAGCAAATAAGATGGAAATGACATTGGAAAACTTGTCTTAAGCTGTGTCAGGTGTGTGTGTAATACTCTTGAAATTTCTACTTTCATGCATATTTTATAATTAGACATAATTTTACATACAAATAGCATGTATGTTGTTTGTAAACAAATGTATATATTAATGGCGCGTGCTTCAGAGCTCCTCCTTGTTATTTTCTGCAAGAAAGTATCCCAACCACAGCCTTTGGATGGATTGAGCTAAGTAGGCAGATGTGACAAGCTTTTGGTTTTGTGGGGTTGGTAACTCAGTCTATGTTACACACTGTTCTATCCCTAAAACTTTTTAAAAAGTGTATATGCATAACCCCTCTATAACATTTGTCTCTGCCTCTCTGCACTGATCCAAGAGTCTGAAATACCACAGAGACTGAATTGGAAATCTCAGTGGAAGACACAAACTAGTATCAGGTAACCATAGAAGCGTGACAGACAGCCCAGAAGAGGCTGCAGGAGCACTTCAAAGAGGCACCTAACTCAGTCTTTGGAATCAAGGAGGCTTCTTGGGAAAAAGAGATGCCTCATCAAAATCCTGAAATATGGATACAATTTAGGCACGCAAAAAGTTGGAGAGGGTGAAGGTAGCTATTTGCGAAGACCAGAGAAGCCATCTATGCTCTTTCCTTCCTCCCAAGAATTATCTGATTAACACATGCATGGAAGGGGAACTTGGACATTAGAGGGTACCTATGGCTTGAATTTCCTCTCTGGGACACACTTGTGTCCTCTTTGAACCTTGCTGCGCCAGTGCCTCTCTTTTCCTGACTCTCAGCCTTCCAGAATAATGATGGCAATGGGAATGACTGTGAGAGCTTACACTGATATGGCTTAGTATGTTCTGAGTGCCTTACTTAACTTAAAGCATTTTTTAAAAATATATATTATATTGATTTTTTACAGAGAGGAAGGGAGAGGGATAGAGAGCTACAAATATCGATCAGCCACCTCCTGCACACTTCCAACTGGGGATGTGCCCACAAGCAGGGCACATGCCAGTCCAGATTCCTTGACTGGAATCTAACCTGGGACCCTTCAGTCCACAGTCCGATGCTCTATCCACTGAGCCAAACCAGTCAGGGCTTAACTTAAAGCATTTGATCCAAGCAACAGTTCTGTGGATAGGTAATAATGTCATGCCCATTTTATTGATGAGAAAATCAATAAAAGAAGTGAAGAAACTTGCACAGAGTCTTACTACCAACAGAGGTAGGAATTAAACCCAGGCATTCTGGTTTCAGTATCTGGATTCTTTATAACTATCTGGCATTGCATCCCAATTAACCAATTAACTTTTACTACTTAATTCAGCAAATATTTGCCAGTGTCTCCTCTATGATAGTTACAGAGATAGGTATTACCCATGTCTAGATTACAAGGCAACACAAACTAAGATATTTGGCATAACCACATAGGAAAGATTGAAAGAGGTTAGTCAGCAAATATCAAATACCTAATTTTTACTAAACTTTGGCATAGCACTACAAGCTATTCCACTAAAAATGTACTTAATTCTAAAGGTTTTTATTTGGAATATAAATTTACATAATTACAAGTTTCAGTGGTTAAAAGATATAATGTTTTATGACTGGGAGCTGGAAATGCCAACTGGTAGATGGTAGAAATGAAAAAGACTTAACATACATATTAGTTGAAGGTGTTAATGGTTAGCAGTGTGCAAGGAAGAGATGAGGAAGTGTAAATTTTTATTTTTTGCATGAATTTGAATCATGTACTAGCCAATCTTACTCAAATATCAAGGTATTCATATTAGGTGAAGACAAATTTATGTATGGTAAGCAAATTAATTAGAGCACCTAAAATACATTGCATGCATTTCAAAAAACACTGTTGTCATTTGAGTTTCATATACGTCCTATTTTATTTTTAGCTGCTCATAAAATTGATGGAGAAATCTCATCATTTCCCTTATCCCCCATATAAATTCCTCTCCACTTCTCCACTGCCTCTGCCCTCTCTGCATCATCTGAAAGATCACATTGCCTTAGAGAGACTGATAGAGTTCACTGCTCTTTTTCCAAAAGTAGTTTCACCTTTCACAGAGATTGAGATGGATGATTTTCATCTTGGCATATGAAGAACTCGAGTATTTCATCGTCTTTTTTCCTCGCAAGCAATCAGCACGCCAACCTGGCCAGACTGCACAGAGACTGCAGCATCTAGGGATTGAGTTAAATATTTCCTTGGTAACAGTTGTGCAGGCACCACGTATTGATTATCGTCTGCATACCCATTTAAATGTATTGACAAAGAAAAAGTGATCTAGATTCTGTCGCTGAAATCGATGTTTTGCGCTATTGTTCTCTCGCGCTGAGACTGGCCTCCCAATACTGACCCCTCAAGGACAAGGGTCGGGTCTATTTATCTTTTTTCCTCCCAGCACCTAGGATGCTCCTTCACCCTGTAGCCGGTAATAAGTGTTTATTGAGTGGATGGATGAATGGAAGGACCGGGGGATGGCTTGCACTAAAGATTCAGTTAACTCCTAATTAGTAAGAGAAAGAGGAGACAAGGAAAATCAGCTGATTGCTTTTCTTTAGCAGCCGGAAACCGTCTGGAATATAAACTAAAATTATGCTTCCTAAGCATCCTCACCCTAAGATCATGCGGTACATACACAGCAGGCTCACACAGAAATTAAACAGACACATGAATGAATCCCGCTTGTAACCAGCCAGAACACGGCTCTTTGCTGATGGCTGGACATGTGGCTCTTCCCTCCTCATTTTGTTGTGATCTGGTTTCAGTCTGTGTTTAGAGAGCTCAAGCCTTGCCTTAAACTTGTCTTTGCATTCTTATTTAGCTACAGCTTCTCAGGAGCTGCTATGTCAAACACTATCTCCTCAGTATCTGGATTTCTGGCTCACTCCTGACCTCTTGCAGCCAGGACCCCTTAGGCTGCACACCTGGGGCCTCTTTACAACCTGGCTCACCTGGCTCAAGCTCCTCCCCATGGGCTCCTTTTCTGCCTCTGAGCCTGGGACTTCGTGTGATATTAGTTCCTCCCTAAAATGCAATTGCATTAGCTGGTATGGATATGCCTTCCTCATTCTGGAAACCATTTTGGTCTCACTAAATTCCTTGAGTGGAGAAGCAGGGATTTAGTCAGCTTTATATTCTCTGCAGATAGGACTGTGTCTAGCACATGGAAAGGCAATTACTAGAGAAACGGTGGCTAAAGGAAAAGTTATTTAGTTGCCCCCATGGCATTGTGATGTCTCATTCCATCAGAATGCCATTCACCTTGCTGGCAGGAGCCTTATTTTTCCATTTTAACTCGTCAAAATATTGGCCCAATTTTTAGTTCTAGAACAATTTGAATAACTTCAAAACAGCTGTTTTTAAGGGCCTACTATGTATAAGGATAAATGCAACGTGGGGAAATTTTTTATTCCATCACGTTCTACATTTCTTTCATATCCTTCTAAAACAGTATTTATCATCGGGCATTCTAATTGTTTGTTTATTTGCCTTTTCTCACCACGTCTCTGAACTCCTTCAGGGCAAAAACGGCAACATATTCATCTTATGCTCATAGCAGCTAATGAACCACGTAGCTCATGATGGGTGCTCATTAAATGCCTGCTGCCTGGTAAGCGGATGGATGATAAATGATGGTGACAGACATGCATCAAAGAATTCTGATCTCACGCAGAAGGAAAGAAATGCTAAGTAACATGTTAATGATCTGTAGGTAGGAAAAGAATGAAAAAAGATTATTATAGGGATGTTGGTTTTCTTCTAAAGTGTTAATGCAAAGGCAGTACTTCAAACTTACCTGTTCAGTTCAGGAGCAATTTATCTGTATAGAGAGCAACCAGGAAAAAATAATGATGATGTTTTAAGGAAAAAAAAAAGAAGCAAAGTACTTGATTTTCAATCCCTGAGAATAAGTCATAAGAAATGAAGACCGTTCAAAGAGGAGTTGTTAGTTCGGTTTGTTTTTTATTTCCTTTTACCTGTTACTGGTGAACATGGGGCCTTTACTTATCACTGTGCAGGAGCACCCAGCCAGGCAGTCCTGCTAAGCTGGGACAGTGTAAGAGCACACCTTAACAGCTGACTAAACATAAGCGTGGTCACTGTGAACACTCTACCAGTCTCTTAGGTTTCTTGTCATACAAATGAGGTCGGTCTTGACATTTCAGAAAAATTTAAGTGCAGTGTTTCTCAACTCTTCTCAATCTCAGCACTGACTTTATAGTCGCTATTTATCATCCTAAAATAAAATTCTGCAGTAATACAACTTATCTACATACATAATTTACATAAAATTGAAAGGGAAAAACAGAGTGAGTAATTTATAATAATATGTGTCTCAGTAGATAAAAGTTTGGACATGACTGTACTAAAGGATTTAATAAAATGCTGACAGGGACACATCCCATTGTGAGAGGACAACGGTTACCAATGCATATCCCTGTGCACTCACGTGCACGCGCGCATGTGTGTGTGTGGGGGGGGGGGCGCGGGGGGGTAGTTGCTGTTTGTGACACAGATGTCCAGATGGATTTTCATGGTAAAATTCTGGACAACAGCAGCTGCAAACTATGGCCACTCCTTAATATACAGGGTTAGTGGTCTTCCTAGAAAATCCAGGGTATATTAAACACCTTGAACTATTCTTACGTGTAAAATAAAATCAGATTCTGGGCTCCAGAAATTACAAACAGAGCTTTCACTTCCACAGTTGGCCAGTGGAATATTTGGAAACCATGTGAACTATCAGTAAAATTATTCACTGTCAAGGACTGTGCTGAGCATTACAGGACATCTGGCAATTGTGTTCTAAATGCCAATAAGTGTCTCCAATATCATTGGGGAACCAAATGTCCCTTGCCTCAGCAGTTTCCAAAGCCTTCCCCTAGGGGGCAGTACCAACTCTGCTGAGAAGCACTTATGTCAAGAAAGGGATTGTGTATGTTCTGAGGCCTTTATTAGTTTCTGTCTTTCTCCCCTTTTAAATGTGCACACGGGGAGATAAAACCAAATTAGTCACCTTCAGCTAACTCAGGAAGGTCCTTCCCTAACTCCCTGTGTTTGTCCATCTGTGTTGATTGTACTTTGATTGCAGTATTTCCCAGGCTGTGCAGTAAATCATCGGATCGCAGTTCTGTCTCCTCCATTAAAAAAAAGAGCTTCTTGTCCTATTTTCTCACTTTCATCTTGGGCCTGGGCCTAACATAGAGTCACTGTTGGCTGATTAAATAAACAGTGCATGAACCACTAAGTCTTCTCCACAGAAGCCATCAAGGAAAACTCCAAAATTCACAATTGAAATGAAATTATTTTACAAAACAGAACAAATACAGCACATCTTATAATTTAAAAACTAAATGATGACCTGTTTCCTAATCTGTGAAATGAGGAAACTGGGGATGAAGAAAAAGGGTGGAGAGTGTTTCACAAGTAAGTTCATTAAATAATTGGGAACGGAACCAAACCTTTGGCTTAGCACATACTGATTTCTTTTTTTGTTTGTTTGTTTTGTTTTGCTTAAAATATTACAAAAAGCGGTACATATGTCTCCTTTTTTCCCCCTTGACCTTCCCCCGGCCTCCCCTACCCATACTAATTTCTGATACATTTTATCCTTAGCAGTCAGTAGCCTACTAGTACTTAAGGTATATTAAAGTCATTTTTGAGAAGTTCCGAATACCCTTTGACATACATAAGGTGCACCCCTCAGTGTGTCTGCACCAGATCAGGGAATAACCAACATGGCAGATCATCTGCTAGGTGGGGCCACCCAGCAAGCTTCTTTTGAATGTTAAATGTTAGCATTCTTTTCTCATGCTCTCTTTTGTGAATCTGAGAAGAGCATGATATTGTTGCTACTTCCTAAAAGTAGAGTCCTGTACACATAATGAGGCCACAGTGCCGCATGCGATGCTAAAGCTCACGTTGCTGTGAGAGCCTGGAGAGCCACTAGTTGCTAGGGATGGTTCTGGAGGCTTCATGCAGGTATAGACACGGTGGTGGGCTTGGAGAAAATGTGGCAGACGTGGGAGGAGGCACTGCTGAGGTCACTCGGCAAGAAAGGACTATGGGCCCAGCTGTGAGGAGTGTAGCTGGCTGACAGCTTCCAGCTGTTGGCACCTCCAGGATCCACGCCCGCATTGGAGCAGAGGTCAGACTCTTCTTGGGGTAATGACTGAGCAAGGGTTGTTTTTTTTTTTCCTGTTCCCGACTATTTAATGAACCTACTTGTGTAACTTTCCACCCTTTTTTTCTCAGCCCCAGTTTCTTCATTTCACAGGGAATACAAACCCGCTACAGCTAATTTTGTTCTGGAGTTTTCACTGGGCTGATAAAGACTTTATCAGATCTGCATAGTGAATCAAAAGCTCCTTTTGCCCTTTTTCTTTCTCAGGTGTCACTCCCAATACACCCTTTTCTAACTCCATCTTAACATCTGTATCTGGTGTTACAGCTGACACCAGTGGAGAAGAGCTTGTTATGAAGAACATATTTCGGGTGAAAGGAATGGATGAAGACAGACATAGGGACATGTGGGAGCCCCTTACACGTCGTCCCACATGGATCAGGGTTCCTGTTCAGGGTTTGAGTTCTGGAGGAGGCCACAAACAAAATGAAGAGACAAGAAGAGAATCAATTTGGAAACTGAGAGACCAGGTGTGGAGTCTACCTCTAATGAATATGACTGCCCCCTGGTGCCTGGGCCTCACCAGCCTTTTATTGAGTGTCTGAGAAAACAACCATATCCTTAGGCAGAAAATTCAGACAACAAACAGGCAGCAAGAATTTACATGTAAGTAACAGGTGGGGGTTTGCTTTAACTAACAATGTTTCAACTTAATGGGTGCATAGCTCTGACCTTTCAGAGCAACCAAGGTTGGTGAAAACTATCAGTTTCCAGCAGGGACATGCAATGTCTTCTGGTCAGGAAGTGAGGATAAGTTTGGTGTGGGCAGCATATAGGAAGTGAGGTTGCCTCTCCATTCTGGATCCAGAAGGGGAGTCACCTAGAAGGTAAAGGCTTTGGTGGAGTTTTATTCCTGAAAGATAATGGGAATCATTATTAATTCCTGTAATAGATAAATGAGTCCTTTCCAGTGCCAAGTAGGGAGTTACTAAAGCAGGAGATACAGAGAACCCCTTGTGTCCAAATTTTGTCAAAAGTATTTCTCTGTTTAGTATTTTACTTGTAAAGCAATACTTTTTTTTTCCCTTAATTTTTATTGCTAGGTTATTTAAATAGACTATCAGTGTTTCTTGTCCCTCCTGGAGAAAGCACCTTCGCATTACATGGGGGGGGGGGTTGCTTTCTTGCTTTTTCTGGGTGCTAATTTGAAATACATGTGGCCATTATCTCAATCTCCTGAATCAGTTGTTAAACTTTTCCCAGCCTGTATGCACTAATATTTGGTCTGACTTCTTATTTCCTTTGGATACATTTCTATCACTTATCATTTATTGGCAAGGTTAGGTGTTACCATCCTGTGTGTTGTATGTGTGTGTTTAAGTGGACATTATTGACCTCCATTGTTTGTTTTTACAAACAATCTTAACTGAAACATTAAGTAAGATCAGGCTTATTAAGTATTTTTATTAGCTATTTTCCAGGAATGGACTATATTATTTCTCTTTATCACTTAAGAAAAATCTTGACATAATGACTTAAGTTTTAGCATAGCAAGGTAACTTTGAAATGTGCTTTTCTGGGTGTTTATATTAATATCAATGAATAATTTCAAAGTTTAAACTTTGTGATCCATTTCTTAGAGTCATCTACTTCAGTCTAGAGTCATTATATCACCTGCTTCCCTTATGCCATTGATTTATGCTTCCTTCAAGCTGCTGAGTTTGAGCAGTATCATTTGTTTTTAAATATGACATCCCCTGCACTCTGAAACAGTATTTCAGAAGGTAATGGCAAAATACGTGTAACCAAGTGTAGAATGCCTGCTCACCTGTGTGAATCAGTAACCTAGCTGTTAACATTAGACTGAAGGTGAATGAAGGGTTTTAGTCAGTCATTTTTTTCTGTAGTGAAGATGGTCAGGGGAATCTCTGGATAATAGTACTCAGATACCATAATCTATGTGTTTAAAATTATGGGATGCAAAGGAGTTTGTCAAATTTTCTTAGGGATTTCATATTCCAAGCTGTTCCAAAGAGCTAAAGTCTACTCAAAATGTACTTTGAAGAAATGGCCATTTCATGACCCTGGGAATATCTACTTGAACATTATTTTCAGAAACATATATATATAATTAGGGGGATTATTTTCAAACGAGAGTCCCAATGCATGAATTTCATGCAAGGGGCTCGGGCCCCCCATCACCACAGCTTTGTCTGGAAGGTCTTCTGGTCTAACTAGCATATTCCACTTTTATTATTATAGACTAGGGGCCCGGTACATAAAATTCGTGCACTGGGAGGGGGGGTCCTCAGCCTAGCCTTCCCCCTCTCACATATTGGGAGCCCTCAGGGGTCCTACTGACGGCTTAGGCCCTAAGTCTGGCCTCCCTTTGTGGGAGGTGACCAGGCTAACCAGGGGAAGCCTCCAGCCCCATCACCCCGCTGCTGCAGCCACTGCCAGTCTCCACAGCCACCAAAATGTTTTCATCAACTCGGACTCCAGTCCCTTCACCATGAAAAAATGACAACTTTCTTTAGGCATTTTCAAGATGTGTCTTTCATAGGATATGACATTTCTTTCTTTTTTTATTCTCACCTGAGGATATGTTTCCATTGATTTTTAGAGAATGTGGAAGAGAAGGGAAAAACAGAGAAAAACCTCAAAGTGAGAAGAACACTTTGATTGGTTGCCTCCTGCATATGCCCTGACCTGAGCCCCGGCCAGGGAGGAGCATGCAACCTAGGTACATGCCCTTGATCAGAATTGAATCTAGACCCTGCAGTCAGCAGGCTGAGGCATTATGCACTGAGCCAAACCAGCAAGGGCAGGATATGACATATCTTAGCCCTCCAGCAGTGGACCTTCATTTTTTCCCTCCAGGAGTGTGGTGAAAAAACTCTAGATTGCCTTTTTGGATTCTTATTACCCAAGTTATTAAGAATATTACCAGTGGCATACAGGGAGCTTAGCCAATGAGCGGTAAGAAAGGGCATTTCTTCTGTAGTTCACTCTGATCACCAGCTCCACTTCTGCCCAGGCCTGTAACCTCTGGCTGAGGATGGAGGCCTGGGCAGGGCACCTCAGACCCCTGAAATAACCAGCTCCAACCCTGCTCCCTGCCATCGCTGCCTCTGCCCTTGCCCCATTGGCAGCCTCTGGTCAAGGCTGTAGGCCTGGGCAGAAGACCTCCAAGCCCTTCCGCTCGCCGGCTTCACAGAGCCCAGGTCTCTGCGATCATCAGCTCTGATCCTGCCCCCTACCATCGCTGGCTCCACCCCTGCCCCACTGGCAGCCTCTGGCCATGGGCACTGCCATCTTGTGGCTATGGGGGCAGTTATCTTTGTGATGGAGTGATGCCTAATTTGCATATTACTCTTATTAGATAGGACTAGAGGCCTGGTTCATGAATTCGTGCATGGGTGGGGTCTGACTGGCTGGGGGGAGGGGCCAAGGGCAGTTGGCCAGGCTGTCCTCCCCCCCGTTGAACTCCCAATAGAGGGACAATTTGCATATTAGCCTTTTATTATATAGGATGATCCTTTTCTAGTAGTTACATATCACTTTTTTTTTTCCAAACAGTTGTCTTCTTTTGGCATGTCTTTTTATTTCTTTTTGTAAATATTAAATGAAGTGAGCCTTTGCCAGTTTCTTTGAGAGAAAAACTAGGACATGATAGACTTAGGTACCTTTACTATATTGATATGACTTGTCGGAAAATGGCCTTAGATTAGATTGCATGCTCTTACTTGCTACTCTCAGATTCTTTTATGTAAATCACACTATTTTATCGGTATTATGTAGAGGACAGAATCTACAAGAGAATAAATTCATGATGCATTTTCCTCTAACTAAATGCAGGCCTTTTCCTTAGAGGATATTGCCATTTTTATATTTTCAATGGCTCATTTTAAAGAAAATATATTACACATTTAAAAAATTAGTTAAACTGTGTCTACTGTTAATGGCAATCCACTATTATGACATTCATAATATAAAAGCCAACTATTAGGAAAAAGTATAGTTTGATGAATGTAGTATGTTTATAAATTAAAGATAGTCATTTCATTTTTTCCATAGTAAATTTGCTTTAAATATTAGTTTTTATATGTTTGCTTGTATTACAAATATTTCCAGTAAGCAAACACAAATCATTTTTATATTTAGCATTTAAAATGCATCTCAACTTGACCATTAAATCATCTATTAAATATTCAATTAAAGTGGGTTTTGATCCATTTTTTAAAATTAGTGGTCAGGTATTCAGGGAAACAAGCTTGCAAGATATTTCTAAAACGCAATTCACTTCATTTCTTGTTCTGTATATTTTGTCAGAGAATGCATTAATGTAACAGAAATCAGATTTGGTGTGTATTTTTACACCAAATCAAATTGTGCAGGCGCCACCCTCAGCTTTCTCCAAAACAATATGAAGGATAAGATTCCACAGTGGTATAGCTTAAGAAAGCAGTGCAGCCCTGGAAGAAGTCCGCGTGTGGAAAGTGAAGCTACAGGGGTATGTTTTACTGGAAAACTATGTGTCTTAGGACACCATTGCAGAACTGGATTTTAAAAAATAAGTTTACTAATCTGAGTTCTGTCTCCTTCTGGAATCTGTATGGAATGCATAGATGGTTTTTCCTATTTATTCTGTAGGCATAAATCCTAAGTATAAAAGGTGCTGAAAAAATGTAAGAATGAAACTGCTATATAGTAGTGACTAATGGTGGAAAGCACTTATATTGCTCCCGTTATAACAACTATATGAAGAGGGTGAAGGCATCATAAGTCATTTTATTTATTACAATTGGCAGATTTCCCTTCCTAGTTGTTTTGAATATAGTCTTACTTCCCTTGTCCATTCTTGCCCAATCCTCTTTTGCCTAAATTCACAAGGCATAATTATACATTTTAATATTTTAATATATTCTTTTAATGTGTAGCAATAATCCAAGATTATTCTTCTATCAAATCAACTATGGAATATGTCCAGTATCCTTCATAGGCCTTTTCTAGGTGGAAGTACTTTTTTTAAAGCACAGGTTCTGACTTTTTCCATTTCTGATCCTCACGGAAGGAGCTGTGTGCTGTCCCCGTATACGTAGATGCATAAATATCTGAAAGTTACTATAAACTAATTCCTACACTATGAAGTGAATTAGGCTGTTTCCCCCTTTGTGTGGCATCTTCTCCACAGCAGTGATTTAGAATTTGCAAAATATTAGAAAAATAAAGCCAAGCTTCACTGATAACTTCTATGTCATACGTAAAGCATCAACATTTCTAACGATTTTTACCAATGACTAGCTTTCTTTTGTTATTCGAAAAATGACCCACATTGGTGTTTTAAAAGTTTTGTGAGCATCTAAATCCTTTGTAAAAATGAAGTAACCAGTCGCATAAAACTATTATTTGTTTAATGATAATAATTTACATATTATAAAGTTAATCACTGATATCAAATATATTTCAATGAATTATGAGCTTTGAAATTAGATGGATGACAGTCATGTTGGTCTCAACATCTAATTCATTTTGGTAAATTGATTTGGATAAATTGTCATGAAAAAAAACCAGTCATCCTGGTAGGTGCAACAGCATTTGTTTGTATAACATTACATGAGGGGGATATCTACCACTAACACAAACTCTTTAATCAATGATATCTTTATAATATAAATATAGGCATAGAGGTTAATCTTGAAGTTGTACAGAAACAGTTATATGCCAGCATAAATCAACATGTTTATGGTTTCCAAGTTTATTAAACTTTGTATAAAGATCACAGTTCTTTAACAATAGTCACACCATATACATTTAAAAAATTCTGGATCAGACAAGTATGCAATTTCCTCTGAGACATGACGAAATTCCCTGACCTCAAGTTTAGAAACCACTGGACAGGTTATGGGGAGAGAATCTGCATCATTTCTTCTGTACACCTAGTACAAAATGGTGGCAGTGCAACAAATACATGCATAATTATTACACTAATTACTTTAATGACCACTTTTAGTTGTATCTTTGATTTTTTTAAAAAAAGGCTGATCTCGTGATATGAATAGTGTGAGCTGTTTTCTGGCTGCCATGTTTTAAGACTCTAGTTATAAATCACATAATGCATCACCCCAGAATGTGCTCTTACGTTTTGCAGTGCCTCAACTTCATGCCCAGTTGGTGCCAGGCAAGCTGCTGACTGGCACAAAGAGGAATTCCAGGAAGTCGGCAGTGTGGGCCATTTTCCAATATTGCTCCCCAGCATGGACTCAGTCCAGAACTCCTGTTACAAATGGCTATTGCACTGAGATCGTGATGAGATTTCCTAGAAGTTCCCTCAATGCTTTCACTAAAATTTCCTAATTCAAAACTTTTTGTGAAGAGGGAGGTTTTCCTCTCCATTCTTACTGTCACACAACCACATGTCAGTACATTTTTGTGTCCCCTTAAGATATGAAAGTGCTCAGATCTCTTGGAGATATCCCTTTAGAAAGTAAATTATTATTACTTTCACTTCACATCATGTTGTTTCAGATGTTAGGCTTAAATTATACCAGATTTTTATGTCTTATGTCAAGAAGGTTGGAGAACATAGGAGTACTAAATGATGATATTACTAATTTCTATTACTTCTGTCAGTCATCACAGCCACTGAGATTTTATGGTGGGCAAATGTTGCAGTAAGTACTCTAGACAAATGGGCAGCTCTCTTGGGTGATCTCAGGTTAGGCTGGCCGATCAGAGCCCCCCACAGCACCTGCCCCTTGAGGAATCTAAAGCACATCCAGTCCTTCAGTGATTGATGTGATCACCATGTTTCCCAGAGAGAAATTCAGCTGTAGACACATAATGGAGTCCTCACCTTGGACTACGGACTGACTCCAGCTACTAGTCCCCATTCCTTGATCTTTCTATTATAGGTGTCTGGTGTTTACTTGATTTTAAATTCCTTCGAGGGGGGATGCAGGGTGTTAGAGATTACCTCAGCACTTGGGACATGAGTGGTACTCAGATGAAGGACTCATTTGACCTTTGAGTCAAGATCCTTTGGAGGTCATGAGTCTAAGCCCTTTGTTTTCCTGCCTAGGAGCCTGATGCTCAGAGAGGCTCAGTAGTGACTTACTTAAGGTCATACAGCAAGATAAGGAGGGAGACAGTATCCAAACCGATCCCCTTTTAATATTTGAGACTTTTTAAAAATGGCCTGGTGGTCCCATTTAGTTTTTCATTCATTTCCTCTGGTTGTGCTTCTTTGCCAGTCAAACATACTGTTTTCTCTGGTAAGTGGCAAGTGAACTATATACACAGAAAGATGTGGAGGCGGGTTGCATTCCTGTAAGGACCACTTGTTGGTATTAATAGCTCTAGATCTAGATGACACTTCGAGGGTGCTCTCCTCTCTTTTCTCCTCTTTGCAGGCTTTCATCTTGTTTCAGCAACACTAATTTTGGTTAATGCGTTACTAGAATAACCATCCCTAGGGGCAATTGTTTTCAGGAGCTAAAGTGATTCGATAAAAACAAATCTGTTCATATGAACTATCCTACTTAAAACCTTCAGTGGTGCAATGCCCACCAAGTGTTCTTTAGGTCCAACTCAACATTCAAATTCACGAGGTAACCATACACCACACCTGACACCTCTCCACTCTGAACACAGAGATTAGGAACCAGAGTTTGCCTGCAGCAGCAGGCCTTCCTCGTTGAGTATCTGTGCAGCCATCCAGAGTCATCTGGGGAAGTCACTCTGCTTACAGTCATATCTTTTGCAACAATTCATAGGCATAGCTTGCCAGGAGAATTCAGCAATGAAAAAAATCAGCTCTGTGGAGTCCATAGACCCTGCTCGAAAGCTGTTCCCCTCTCCTACCATTGCCTGAAACCTTCTTGTCTCTAACTGAATGTTACATCCTCTGAAATGTCCTCTCTGTTCACTCAAAATATGTTAGGTGGCCCACCCTGTGCTTCTGTCACAACACTGACTGCCCTGGATTGTCATTGCCCGATTTATTATCTACTCCCAACAAGATTGTGAGCTCCATGATGCGAAAAGAATATGTCTAACTTGTTGACCATTATATCCCCAAAGCCTATGTCAGAGCCAGATTCACCACAGATAGATACTCAAGAAATACACAATAAAGAAATAGGTAGGTGGCAAGCCCAGCCCCTGTGGCTTAGTGTTTGCATATTGGCCCATGAACTAGGAGGTCCCAGTTCAATTCCTGCTCAGGGCACATGCCTAAGTTTTGGACTAAATCCTCAGTAGGGGATGTATAAGAGACAGTAGGTAGATGATTCTCTCTCATCATTAATGTTTCTATCTCTCCTTCTCCCTTCCTCTCTCTGAAGTCAATGCAAACATATAAAAATATTTTTTTAAAGTATGTAGGTGACAATTCTAGGAATTCTAGAATTGCTAATCTCTTCTCCTTTCATACAACACAAGGATTTTAGAATTTCAATATGCATTTGAAACCACAATTAATATATTTCTAAAGTTAAAATATTAGTCCCTATTATAAGAAATGAAGGAGATATTTTGGGATCAGATGCCCACCAAAATCCATGATATTAATGACATGCTTCTTCTTATTTTTTTTAAAAATTGTATCTTTAAATAAAAAAGCAAAATATCAATATTATAGAAAACTAGGGGCCTGGTGCACAAAAATTTGTGCACTCGGCAGGGGTGGGGGGGGCTCAGCCCAGCCTGTGCCCTCTCACAGTATTGGATCCTTCGGGGGATGTCCATCTGCTGGCATGCCTGGCCAGCCTGGGTGAGAGGCTGATGGCTATTTTCAGGCTGTCCAAGGCCCCCAGTGGGGACTCTCACCCCATGGGGTGTGGTCAGCCTGGATGAGGGGCTGAGGGCCGTTTTCAGGCTGCCCACAGCTCCCATTGACCCAACATCCCAGCAAGGCTGGCTAGAATCAGGTTTCTGGGGGTTATTTATCTTCTAAAATTGAAACTCTGTTGCCTTGAGCGGAGGCCTAGGCAGGCAACAAAGCCTGTTTGCTTCAGCTCTGTGGCTTCTATAATTGAAACATTGTTGCCTTGAGCAGAGGCCCGGCCAGCCTAGGCAGGAAGTTTCAACTCCATCACTGGTGCAACGGAAACCTCCTGTTTGCTCTAGCTCTGTGACTACTGGCCGCCATCTTGACTGGGTTAATTTGCATACAGCCACTCTGATTGGCTTGTGGGTGTGGCTTGACTGGTGGACATGGCTTAGGTGTCTCGGAGTGATGGTTAATTTGCATATTACTCTTTTATCAGATTAGATAGAGTAAATAAAATTTAAAATGTTGATTATCCACAATTAAATCACTTTAATAAAAACAAACTACTGTGCCTAGGTTAAAATCCAAAGCCAGTGTTAACATTAGTAGACAAATAATGAGGAGAGTCAGTAAGAACCTTAGAAACTCAGAAACAAACCTAGGATTCTTACTCTCAAGTAAGGCAGTTTTTGAAGTGTAGGTTGACCCCAAAGAAAATAAATTGTTTTCCATTAAGATATCATATACAGATGCATCTGTGAGGATGAACATTCTTTCCTGGAACTACTTTTTCTGAACTTCATCACATGAGTTCCAATGAAAGTAGTCACAGTAGAATATACCTCTGACCAGCTTTCTAAAAGGTACAAAGAGTACACTTAAATATGACCATTTTAAAAATCTTTATGTTGAGAGTATTACAGATGTCCCCTATTTCCCCCATTGCCCCCTCCACCTGGTTTTGGCCCCACTCCAGACCTTCACCACACCATTGTCTGTGATCAGCCATCTATAAACTCCACAAGCATGACATTACGCCATAGCTCAGAAGCCATGTCTTTGATTGACTAAGATAATGTGGTTCAAGGCATTATTTTCTGATGGTCTGAGAGCGCAGGGATAGAATTTGGAATTGTGTAGGTAAATGGATAGTTAACATGCCCATTTAGGCCTTTTCTCTCAAATATCAAATATCTTAAATGAGCTTTGGAGAGGTGCTGGACCACATTCAATTTGAAATCAAATTCCCTTAATGAGATTTTACAGTGCAGAAATGTCTTCCTTGCTGATTAAAATGAAAGCCATAATTTTATGAGTCAGGTACTGACCAAACTTCTTACATAAGGAAAGACAGCATGCTGGAATCCAGCCATGAACAGCCTGGGTGCTTACAAGTAGCATCCTAATCTTTTGGAAGGAGGGGTGGATCTTTTTAGGGTCTGATGCATAGTAGTAATTTCTAAAAACTGCCAAGTCTTAGAGCTCAATAGCACAGGTTCAAACTGGTTCCCTGTATACGGATTCTGCCTGAACTACATAGTACCTCATGGCAAAAAAAAAGCACACACCCCCAAAACACCTCATCATCAACATTTAAAAAATCAGGAGCTCTCACAAAATGATCTGGATCTCTGGCTTCACATAAAAAATAGCAACAGGGGACACATTTAGTTCTCATTCAATGTGATAACCTTAGACTGGAGCTGAGAAGTAGATGGTTATGAGCGACAACATTCCCATAGTGAGGGTGTGCTCTCCAGGTCATCTTGGTATCAACCAACCTGCTTTATTCAATTTTCACTGGGTTCTGACAGGAATCTGAGTTTTTTACTTGCCCAAGTTCATGAAGTATAGCTTGAAAAATTCTGTATGTGGCCATTTGTAGGGATGGGAGAGGAAGAGAAGAGGAAAGGAATTAACATTTGAAGGGCATCTACATTTTACCTAATAAGTAACAGACACTGTACCAGTTTTCATACATATACAAAAAGGACTAAGACACAGGGTTACTTGAAGGTATATCCTTTGCTTAGAACAAAGGAAGTGGTTGCCCTGAACCCACCTGCTTATGGAGAGCTTCAGAGGGGTGGAAGGCACTATATTTTACTCCTCTTTTCTGAATATCCTTAAATTTTAATTTCAAAATGTTCATCTACTGACAGCCCAAGGGGTCTGGAAAAGATGCTGACCAGTGGGAGTGGTTATCTTGGGAGACATGGAGAGGCATGCCCTGGGGACTTGCCCCCAGCCATCTCTGGTGCTTTGCAGTATAGCCCCTGACATGCAGTCTAGAGAAGGTTAGGTTCCTGATGAACTCACTACAACACAGTGCTACGTGGGCTATTTCAGGAGTGTAATTAGAGAAATCTTTTGGGTGTGTAGAGCAGGTTTAGAGTGGGGAGGGGGCACTTTATGAAAGGTTTTGTATGCTATCCTGTAGGTACTAGGAAGTTTTGGGGTATGTGATTTAGACATTTCTCAATATGGTAGATGGTTCAAAAGGGACTAATGCAGGGAGATCAGTTGTTAAATATCTGTGTTATGGGTATTGATAGCAACTATTGAAATGCACAGATTAAACTAATCTAAATATGAATATCAATACTCAAATTCATTTATCATTCTGCAATTTTATTTTATTTTTTTTCACTTTTACTATATTTTTTTATTTAAAAATAATTTTTTCTATGTAATTTTTTTATTGCATAAAATATTACAAAGAGTAGTACATGTCTCCTTATTTTGCCCCCTTGACCTTCCCCCTGCCTCCCCTACCCCCCAGTGTTTTGTGTCCATTGGGTATGCTTATATGCATGCATAAAAGTCCTTTGGTTGATCTCTTGCCCCCGCCCCTACCCCAATCCTCCCTGGCCTTCCTGCTGTAGTTTGAGTCTCTTTGATTCTGCTTTGCTTCTGTATCTATTTTTCTTCATCAGTTTATAATGATCTTTATTATCCATAAATGAGTGATGTCATGTGATATTTTTCTTTCATTGATTGGCTTATTTCACTTAACATAATGCTCTCCAGTTCCATCCATGCTGTTACAAATAGTATGAATTCCTTTTTTACAGCAGCATAGTATTCCATTGTGTAGATGTACCACTGTTTTCTAATCCATTCATCTGTTGATAGACACTTAGGCTGATTCCAAATCTTAGCTATGGTAAATTGTGCTGCTATGAACAGAGGGGTGTATATATCCTTTCTGATTGGTGTTTCTGCTTTCTTGGGATATAGTCCTAGAAGTGGGATCACTGGGTCAAATGGGAGTTCCATTTTTAAGTTTTTGAGGAAACTCCATACTGTCTTCCATAGTGGCTGCACCAGTCTGCATTCCCACCAGCAGTGCAGGAGGGTTCCTTTTTCTCGGCATCCTCACCAGCACTTGCAATTTTAGTGGCAGCCCCCAAGTTCTATGTGCTTAGCACATGCCTAATTTAATTTTGGTAACAACTTTGTGAGCTGGCAACTATTACATCTGTTTTACAGATGAGGAAACCTGAGTCCAGTCTCACTCCTAAGATATATGATCTTTTGCATAAAAAAAACCAAAAGGAATACACAGGCTCAGGTTGTACCTTTCAAGTATCAATATTTTAAGACTTTAATCCTTAGGTTGATTTTTATGCCTAGTAATAAGGTTATGTTGGAGGATATACAGATTTACTACATTTCAAAACGGGGATGTTTGTGTTAGTAATTAAAACTTTATTCGCAGAGCATCACAGTGACAGAGCATGTAGCCAATATTATTGATTATAGCCTAATACATAAAGTTTCAGTACCGAGATATAAAGCATTTCCTTGGCATATTGTGGAAACTGGCTGTGAATCACCTCCCTTGAACATCAAAGATTAAATCCACATTTACACATGAAAGTAAATGCTCACCGAGCAGTTTTCAAATACAGTTAGTAGTGATTCTCCTGTTGTGTAAGGTACATATGATATGTTAGTACTGACATGAAAAAATTGTACTACTAATTTCCCTATATTGCTTTTAAAATATGTACCAAAACATACACACATATATAAATTATAATGCATATTTATGTACATATAAATTTAAATATATATGTATTTTTAACTTTAAAAGCCTGTTTAAATTCATTCTGGGACAACATCTGTTGGAATTTTTCCTTGCTTTGAAGTGAAAGTTTGATGTGTGAGTTGTTTTAATTTTACCCTGCACCACTACCACGAATACCTATGTATCTCTTTTTCCACTTCTTATATATACTTTTTATATCTGAATTCAGAGAAAATATATGGACTATATCCAATAGACTATATCCTATGAAATCTTCTGTTAATTTGTTTTACCAAAGTAAAAAAATTAGGAGGAGGAGAAGGTCTGGGTTTTATGTCACTTTTATATACTTGTATTTTGCATTAGCAATTATATAGTGAAAGAAACATCTTTTCAAGGAAAATATTTTAATACTAAAACAGTCTCTTCAGGAAGAGTTTTTGATAAAGTTGAATTAGAATATCTGGAAGACCATAAAGCTACATGATTTTTTCCCTTTATTCTGAGATTCATATTTTACATATTTCTGAAATCTGGATGCCTCTTATAATTGAAGAACATAAGCTTAATGAGCGTAAAGATTTTATCTATATTATTCATCCTCTTTCCCTTGTACCTAGGTCAGTACTTGTCAATATTAGGCTGTACGTAAATATTTCTTGTATGAATGTATGAATCTAAGTTAAAAACAGTTGCCACCCAAAGAATTAGTGTCATTGCCTAAACATGAACTTATGCACGTGTCGAAGGCATCTATCTCATCATTCACATTTTACTTCATTAGAATTGTTTGCATTTGTAGCACCAATTGTAGCAAAATTTTAAATTAAGTTGTGATTTTCAGTTATTTATAATATATTCAGAAGAATGAGACTGTGATATAGCACTGAAACAAATACTGCTTTGTATACAGACGACTGCCTATCACACATGAAGAGAGATGATTGCAGACAGTAAAAACAAGTAATCCTTTCATAACAAATCATCAGATTTTCAATCTGTAGATATCCTTGTAACTGACTCATGCACCATAAAGGACTAACAAGTGTCTAGCAGACTTTGAAAAGGATCTGTTTAATATTCTAGATATATCATTCAATTCAAGGAATATAAGCAAATACGAAACTATAACATTAACAAGTAGAAAATCACATGAAACAGTAATGTCAAAATTGATAAAGGAGTTAAAATTACAAGCAAGAATTAGAAAAAAGCAGTTCGTCAAATGACATTGTACAAAAAGGCAGCAGCCAAAAAGAATCAGAAAAATCCTTGTTTCTGAACACACACAGGATTATAGTTCAACATGATTAGGATATTGGAAAAGAAAAGGATGTGTATTCTATAAATAACTGTATTGTGAATTGAAACAAAATATGGACAATTCATGTGGAATCTCATTCAGCCTAAAAACATTTAGCATTGATGGTAATTTGGAATGAAGGAAACACACACACACACATTCACATACACATTTTTTTGGGAGGGTGTCATTTGAACTAAATGAGGCACTAAGTAAAAAGGAATAAAGTTCACTCAGTTGATATTTGAATGTTATAGAAAAAAAGACAAATAGGTTTTTGATGACATTTGTTATCAGCACTGTTTGGAGTCTGTGACCATAAGAGAAAGTCTCCTGATTGAAAATTTGCCACCTCTACCTTCTCCCAACTCCAACTAAGGTCACTGGTTTGCAATATAGCAACATAATGGTGCTTTTCTTTGGTTGTATTGCCAATTAATAAAAACCCAGTGACTGTGGACAATTTGTATTTGTGGTGAAGTAAGAGAAAATGTGGTTCTCTGAAAAAGAGAGTCTAAATTACTGCAGGATGCTGGTGAAGGTCAGAAGTGTTTCCAGAAGAGCAATACCTGGAGCACAGCAAGGACAGTGACAAAAGACATGGGTTTTGTTTTGGGTTTTTTTTTTTATAGCAATATCAGTCCATCATTGACTGTAGTGTGGTATGCAATGTCCCAGCATCTCTGGCCAAGTTGGTGCCCATCTACTAAGGTCAATTTTCAGAGATAGGCTAAGGATTTCTTGTAGCAGTGCCCCCATTATCTCCCACAGGAAAAAAATAATTTTAATTAAGTCCAACTTATCAATTGTTATGTTTATGTGGGTTGCATTTCTGAAGTCAACTTTAACCAACAACTCTTTGCCTAGCCTCAGATCCTGAAAATTCTTCTCCTATTTTTGTATTAATAAGCTTTTTAAAAGTTTAAGTTTTCAGTGTAAGAGAAAGATATCATAAGGAGAAAGAAAAAGAGAGAGAATGTATTCCTATAAAAGCATATTGTCCTGGGTGGAAGATGAACTCATTTCTACTGAATTGTTGAGTTTGAATCACCTTTATACACTTTTCACTGAAGACCATGAAGACCATCTACTTTAAAGGTTCATTGACTTCATACCTTATTTTTTTTATTCACTATTAATGCAAATATAAATAAACCCAAAATAAAAAATGTAGAAAACAACACAAATTATATTTACTCACTCACATAATGGCATCCTGGGGAGGGGCGCCTGATGAATGAAATCATTCCTCCTGTGAGAGCATAAGCACTCAGAGAGGAGGGGCTTAATTAAAGCTATAGCAACCATACCTCTTTAAAGATGTCCAGGTGGCTCATATTTTGTGATACCCACATTGTACATTTGGTCTTGTGCATGCAAATAGATAACTGATAAGTGTATGCCAAGATATTAGATGGAATTCCTGATATATGAAATTCTCATGATTTGCATGGGTGATTCAATGTGACTGCTCTATGATGCTAATTATCCTGGCTCTATATACTGTGGTTTAGTCAAATAGCCACATGCTTTGATAGTATTACAGTACACAACTCTCAGGGTACCTGTCTGATTGATGCTTTTCCCAAAACCTTGTCCATGAGCTTTCTGATAACCTGAACCTATAATGCAAATACATGAGTTATGGGGTATGTGTCTTTGTGAGCCTCATCTTTAATTGGACCAATAGCGGGTTGAGACCTGTGATAGATGAGATTTCCTTCCCAGGAATTGAAAGGTGGGAATGTAGAGAAATGCAGTTTCTATTTTATATGGATCAGAATGATCACATAAAAACAAGGATGGGTTGGCTACAGTAATTCAAAGCATTGCAGGCCCATCTGCAGAGAGAGGGAAAGAAGAATGCTCACATGTGCAGAAAGGAACAGACCATGGCCCTGTAAAGAGTAAAGAACACCTTGGACTTGTATATTTCAATAAACTCCCCATTAAGCTTAAATATTCTGATTTCTTCCAATTCTCCTAGTTCCCCTTAAGACAAATTTGTAAATTAAATATTATTTTACAAGTTAAATATATCATAATTAAACATTTCCCTTGTTCTTTATGTTAAACTCCAAAAGACAATGGAAATTTGTATCTGTCAAGCATATGTTTGAGTTATACATGCTTATAATATACTAGGAGCCCGGTGCCCAAAAATTTGTGCCCTGGGTGGGGGGGGAGCCATCAGCCCGGCCTGTGCCCTCTCGCAGGTTAGGACCTCTCAGGGGATGTCCACCTGCTGACGTGCCTGGCCAGTCTGGGTGAGGGGCTGATGGCTGTGTGCAGGCTGGTCAAGCCCCCCAGTGGGGACCCTCACCCCATGGGGGTATGGCCATTCTGGGTGAGGGGCTGAGAGCTGTTTTCAGGCTGCCCACAGCTCCCATTGATCCAATGTCCCAGTAAGGCTGGCTGGAAGAAGGTTTCTGGGATTTATTTATCTTCTAAAATTGAAACTTTGTTGTCTTGAGCCCAGGCCTAGACAAGCAACGAAACCTCCAGTTTGCTTCAGCTCTATGGCTTCTATAATTGAAACTTTGTTGCCTTGAGCAGAGGCCCAGCCAGCCTAGGCAGGCAGCTTCCTCCATCACTGGTGCAATGGAAGCCTCCTGTTTGCTCTAGCTCCGTGGCTGTAGGCCACCATCTTGGCTGGGTTAATTTGCATACAGCCACTCTGATTGGCTGGTGGGCATGGCTTGGCCGGTAGGCATGGCTTAGGTGTAATGGAGTGCGGATCAATTTGTATATTCTCTTTTATTAGATTAGATAAGTTAGACACTAAGTGCCCAACACCTGGGAAATAATAGCCCTTAAGGTGGAGTCATGTGATATTGAAGTGAGGTGGTCTATATAGTCCTACTAGAGATAACCAGAAGCTTTTAGAGCAGGAATTGATGAGTGGCTTTTAAAACCATAAGGTTGAAGAATGACTAGAGAAAATAGGAGTATTTTGCCTAAAAATATAAAACTTTAGCCTGAGAGACATGATTAGGGGCCATCCTAGTAAAAAGGGGGAAGACTGGTTTGTTCTAAAAGCCAGAGGGCCACTGCTAGACATACAGGAAAATTTGTGTACAGTATTAAGCAAAAAGATTTGAGTTCTTGGATCTGTTGAATGATGAACAAACAAGCTGAGTCACTAGGTGGTGAACTTCCTATTACTGTTCTAATAATGGGGATCAGGAAGCCAGAATTACTATTTTGGGTATGAGATTGGTTAGAAAATCCCTATTTTCCACTCCATAGAAATGGATTTCACTATTCTGAGCATGTTTTCTTTTTTAAATTTATCAATTAAGTTATTACATGTGTCCTTATCACCCATTACCCCCCATCCCCCCAGTCATGCCCTCACCTCCTGTTATCTGTGTCCATTGGTTAGGCCTATATGCATGCATATAAGCCCTTTAGTTGATCTCTCCCCCTTACCCCCATCCTCGCATACCTTCCCCCTGAGGTTTGACGGTCTGATCGATGTTTCTCTGTCTCTGGATCTGTTTTGGCTCATCAGCTTATGTTGTTCATTATCCTATATAATAAAATCCTAATATGCTAAGGTCTGGTCCACTGGTCATCCATTCAACCATTCAAAGCTAATATGCTAATGATATGTTAAGGCCCCTTAACCACTCATAATGACGTGCACTGACCACCAGGTTAGCTTGCTGCTGGGGTCCAGCCGATCAGGACTTAGTGAGACATGGGCCAGACATGCCCTGGAGCCCTCCCACAGTCCCTCCCTGGCTGGCCAACCTCCCCCATCCTCCCCAGCCCCAATTGCACACAAGTGGGGTCCTTTGGCCTGGTCTGTGCCCTCTCTCAACCCAGAATCCCTCAGGGGATGTTGGAAAGCCACTTTTAGCCCAATTCCACAGGCCAGGAGGGAAGACCCCATTGGTGTATGAATTCATGCACTGGGCCTCTAGTATTCTATAAATGAGTGAGATCATGTGATATTTATCTTTCTCTGACTGGCTTATTTCACTTAGCATAATGCTCTCCAGTTCCATCCATGTTGTTGCAAATGGTAAGAACCTGTAGCACAGTTTTTTAATTCACACATCTACTGATGAGCACTTAGGCTGTTTTCAAATCTTAGCTATGGTGAATTGTGTTGCTATGAATATAGGGGGGATATATATATATATATAATCTCCTTTCTATTTGGTGTTTCTACTTTCCTGGGATATATTCCTAGAGATGGGATCAGTGGGTCAAATGGAAGTTCCATTTTTAGTTTTTTTGAGGAAGATGCCATACTGTTCTCCACAGTGGCTATACCAGTCTGCACCAGTAGTGCAGGAGGATTCCTTTTTCTTCTCATCCTCACCAGCACTTGTATTTTGTTGATTTGTTGATGATAGCCATTCTGACAGGTGTGAGGTAGTACCTCATTGTCGTTTTCATTTGCATCTCTCAGATGATTAGTGACTTTGAGCATGTTTTCATATGTCTCTTGGCCTTTTTTCTGTCTTTTTTTGAAAAGTATCTATTTAGGTCTGTTGCCCATTTTTCTATTGGGTTGTTTACCTTACTTTAGTTATATGAGTTCCCTGTAAATGTTGGAGAGTAAACCCTTATCGATGATAACTGGCAAATATGTTCTCCCATGCAGTGGGCTTTCTTGTTGTTTTGTTGATGGTAGGATTTATCCCGGGGATGCAAGGATGGTACAATATCCACAAATCAATAAACATGATACATCACATAAACAAATTGAGAGATAAAAATCACATAGTCATATCAACTGATGCAGAAAAAGCATTTGACAAAATCTAACACGCTTTATTAATAAAAACTCTCAGCAAGGTGGGAATAGAAGGATCGTATCTCAACATAATAAAAGCCATATATGACAAACCCACAGCCAATATCATACTTAATGAGCAAAAAATAAAACCACTTCCCCTAAGAACAGGAACAAGACAGGGACTACTCCTGTTTGACAAAGTACTGGAAGTACTAGCCAATTTGATTAGACAATAAGAAGAAATAAGAGGCATCCAAATTGGAAAAGAAGAAGTAAAACTGTCCTTATTCTTAGATGACATTATACTATACATAGAAAACCCTAAAGACTCCATCAAAAAATTATTAGACTTAATAAATTAATTTGGCAATGTAGCAGGATACAAAATTAATGCCCAGAAATCTATGGCTTTTTTATACACCAATAATGAACTTACAGAAAGAGAGACTAGAAAAGCAATCCCATTTACCATTGCCCCTCAAAATTAAGATACCTAGGAATAAACTTAACTAAGGAGGTAAAAGATCTATATGAGGAAAACTACAAGATACTGAAAAAAGAGGGAGAGGAAGATATAAACAGATGTAAGAACATACCGTAATCTGAGCATCTTAAGGATCTGTAAAAACAAAGCTTATGTGCTTAACACTTTGTAATCAGGCATTTTCCCGCCAAATTGCATCATAACGCGGGGCTTTTTTGACATTTTCTTGCCAAAATTAGACTTTCTGTAAAATATTAATATCTTTTGATCTATCTGATATTTTTCTATGAAACCTTCAGTGTTTTAGTTTAAAAAGAAGTCTCTATTTATTTACTTTGCAAAATATGTGTTATTGTATTTTTTATGTACACAAAATTACTACATTCTAGGTAAACATATAAAAAAACACTCTTTCACAATCAAAATAATTTTATTTATACAAAATTACAATATTTTTTCAAAATTTTCAACAGATCTTATAAAAAAAACTATAACCTAATAGTGCTTCACTGTGTGGTAGCATTCTAAACACTTTCCTTTGTGCAGGGGTACATTACAAATCTTGCACATGTACTGCATTTCACTGCATAGTTTGTGAGCGGTACACACATGACAACGACATAAAACATTTTTATTTTTGCTGGTTCCAACTAGAGGTTCCAATGTATGTTTCCTCATGTCCATTGACAGTCTTCCTGGTGGATCCGATTTTACTCATTTCCCACAAAAAATGTATTAACAGGAACTGCTCTTTAAAGCTGCTGCTGTTTATTCCAGGATTTTAGTATCAAAATAATCTAATCTAATAAAGAGCAATATGCAAATTAACCATCACTCTGAGACACCTAAGCCACGCCCACCAGCCAAGCCACTCCCACCAGCCAATCAGAGCAGCTTTATGCAAATTAACCCAGCCAAAATGGCGGCCAGCAGCCACAGAGCTAGAGCAAACAGGAGGCTTCCATTGCACCAGTGATGGAGTTGAAACTGCCTGCCTAGGCCAGCCAGGCCTCTGCTCAAGGCAACAATGTTTCAATTATAGAAGATAAATAAACCCCAGAACCTGATTCCAGCCAGCCTCGCTGGGACCTTGGATCAATGGGAGCTGTGGGCAGCCTGAAAATGCCCTCAACCCCTCATCCAGGCTGGCCAGATACCCCAGTAGAGACCCGAACCCTGAAGGGACTGTGGGCAGCCTGAAAACGGCCCTCAGCCCCTCACCCAGGCTGGCCACATCCCCATCGGGTGAGGGTCCCACTGAGGGGCTTAGCCAGCCAGCAAACAGCCATCAGCCCCTCACCAGGCTGTCCAGGCACGCCAGCAGGTGGACATCTCCCAAGGGGTCCCAGACTGTGAGAGGGTGTAGGCCAGGCTGAGGGACCCTCCCCTCCGAGTGCACAAATTTTTGTGCACTGGGCCCCTAGTAATAATAATAATAATAATAATAATAATAATACTTCTACATACATATAATCCACACACTGGTGATTCAAATATTAAATGGTGAAAAATTCATTTGCATTTAATATAAGTAAGCCCATAGGATTAAAAATCAGATATTTGTTGATTAATAATGAGGTAGAGTTTACTTAAAGAAAATAAATTTAGGAAAAAACTTGCCTAAAATAAAAACCTGCTTGAAGCATCCTAAATAATCAATAGTTTTACTTGTTTATTTCTTGGTGTAAGATGACTGTGCTTATGATTTCCAGGATAGTGAGCAATTGATGTTGAAGAATTCTTGATAGAATGAAAGAATATTGAAATTTAGGTAATTCTAATAAATCTTAGAAATAATCATTCTAGTACTGTATTTTTATCTATAAAATATAAAATCTGGCCTAATTATTTCAAATTATTAAAATATTACATATTAACTTGACTTAAATATTAATATTATATACTAGGTATTTAATTGTTTTTCCAGAATATTTTAATAATATTATAATTTTATTTATATACTTCTCAAGTTTTCTGTTCCTATAAAGACCAGTTTTAACACATAAAAATGTTTATATTCTATACTAGAGGGTCTCCTCAGTCCAACTTGCACCCTCTCCAATCCAGAATCCCTCGGGGGATGTCAGACTGCCAGTTTAGGCTTGATCCCTTTCACAATCTGGAACTGCTGACTCCTCACTGCTCACCTGCCTACCTGCCTGACTGTCGCCCTGCTAGCCTGATCACCTCTCACTGCCCTTCCTGCTGGCCTGGTCACCCCCAACTTCCTCCCCACCAGCCTGGTTATCCCCAACTGCCCACCCCCACCAGCCTGGTTGCCCCACACAGCCTGCTGTTCAGTCGTTTGGTCGTCCCTCACTAACTCCCCTGCAGGCCTTGTTGCCCCATGCAGCCTGCTCTTCATTCATCCTTTCAGTTGTTTCGATCGTGATGGCCCCTGGCTTTTTACATAGAATTTTAGTCCAATAATAAATTTTTAGGTGAAGTTTATTAAGAAGTGGAATGAGATTTGCTACTTAGAAGATATTATTTGTAAAATTTACAAGATGGGTTCTATAAACTCTAAACACAAAAATAGGTCCCATCTTTCCAGGTCATGACACACACTAGATATGCCACAGAAATTGTGCTGCCACTTTCAGAGAATGTACCTCCCTTTGAAAAAGAGGTCTTTTTCTTTTTCTTAGGAGGGAATTGGGGAGAGTGGGCAGCTCGGAACATCTTGAGACTGAATCCATCAATTGACTGACAGCGCCTACATATTCTTCTCTTCAAATATATTGTATGAACTGCATATTACACAATCTAGGCAGCCTCAGAAAATCTATACTCATTTCTCGATTCCAAATGTGAAGGTCCCCCTTAAACCTAGAAGACTCGTGGAAGGATTTACAGGGAAAATATAAAGAGACTGATTTTCTAACACATGTTAGACACACAGCTCACATAAACCTTCGGGTAGCCCTCGTAGATTTATGCGAGGTGGTGCAGGAGAATTCTAGCCATTGAGTGTGACTCTCCTGCTTCTGAGTTATGTCAGGTACATAGGAATCACTCCCAGACATTCTCTGGAGACTATAGCCATTGCCTTTAAATCCTCAATTTGACACTTCTCTGCATGGTTATTAGAGCTTTAAAGAAATGTATCAGAACTCTCAGCCAGCTTAGGGAAAGTGATTTTCCCCTGGACTATCACCTCCACAAGGCGGTACTGGTGGGGATGTGTTAGTAACCTTTTCTTTCCTTGTGTTCGGGAACATTTCATGAACATTAATAATATATGAGAGATCTTAGAAATAAGGGGGAAATAATATTTGTAAAGTAATTCAAAATGTTTTTTGTTTACTTTGATTTCAGTTGACTCTGGAGATAACATTGTCTTCTGGTTTTCTTTCCTCTCTTCTTACCTCTTGGTTTATTCTTAGTCTTGTCTATGTTCTTCCCACCTTGGGCTGTTACTGAAACCTTTGCTCCCCAGGTGAGCTCGTCCATTCTGGTGACTTCCCAGCTCTATGCTGATGATACGCCATTGACACCTCCAGACCAGCCTGCTCTCCTGATTCTCAGTGGACAGCCTCTACTTTACCTCCCACCTCAAACCCAAATCAATGTACCCTCCGCCCCCTTCCTTATTTCCAATTTTAAGTCTTCATGGGTTCCCAGTCTCATAAGCTATACTGATATGTCGCATTTTCTTTATGCTCTGCATCCAGTCAGCTGCCAAATTCTGTCAGTTCTACTTCTTTGGTACATTTCAAATGCATCAGCTTTCCTCCATCCCAAATAGGATAGTTCAGTGGTTTAAAAAACTTGCATGGATTTGAATCCCAGCTTTTCCATGAACACCCTGCATAAAAATGCACAACTAATTAACCTGAGTTTTAGCTTTGTCAGTTTTTTTCTCTGAAATAAAAAATAACAATCGCTATGCATCAATGCTGCCATAAGTAAAAACTGAGATAATACAGTTTACATGCTCACCACAGATGTTGGCATATATTTGCTTAATAAGTATCCTTGTCCTTCCACATCATCCGTACTGGGTTTTCTCTTTGTGGCTAACTACCTCATAGTTTTCTCGCAGCCCTTCTTGCTTCCTGTTTTACCTACTCCCATCCATCCATTCTCCATATGGCAGTGAGAGTATGCATTTCTTTCTAAAATATAAGCCTAATGAGGTCATTCCTCCTCTAAAGACCCTTGGTTTACTCCCCAGTGTTCTCAAAGTAAAAGCCAAACTCCTCAGAGAGTAAGGAAACAGCTTTCTCACACCTTGCGAATGGAGTTGCACATTAGCACAGCCTCATGGAGGACATTTTGCCAAAATCTACTAACATGTTAAATGCTAATGCCCCTGGACTCCAACATTCTATTTCTTGAATTTAACATATGTACATGTTTGAATGACTTAGGTAATACATTTAGTCTTTACAGAATTGCTTACAAAGCAAAAGATTAGAGATAAGTTCATTGTCCATCAACAAGGGAATGGTAAAATAAATGATGAAATGATGGCGTATGTATATAATAGATACTATGTGGGTATTTACAAAGAATGAGATGTGGTTCAGTCTCTAGAATATATTATATCAAAAAAGCAAGATGCAGAACTGTGTACAGTATACCTCATTCTTTAATTTATTGAGACAGGGCATCAAGGAATATACAGGATGTCCCAATACACTGTATGTACATTTGAATGATTATGTCAGCAGTTATTAAGATACAGTTCATTTTTAACATTTAAAAGAATCTACAGAAATGAGTAACTTTTTTGTCAATGCCTGTTTTTAAACTGATGACTATTCTGGTCCAGGCATTGCTGATAACACCAAGCAATAAAATCACAAACATCAAGAATCATTTTGTGCAGTATTCATGTGCCCTCAATTCATAGACTGTTGTCAGTTTTGTACCATAAACTTTATCTTTATGTATCCCCATTAAAGCAAAGTCTAGTAGCACTTTAGGATAAATTTGTTTTCTTCAAAGCTTAGTCTGGCTTCACCAATTATTTCAGTCAGGCCTGAAAAGGAGTGAAAATTAAGTGAGTTCTCAGCTATTAAAGTGTGTAAACAATTTTGGATACCCTATATACTAATACATTTATCTATGCAAAGACATGCAAGAAATGGTTAATGGCATTTTCCTTCCAGAAGGAGAAATGGGTCGCTGGGGAGAAGATGGAAGGGAAACTTTTTGCTGTGTAGCCTTTTACACATTTCATTCCATCCACACATGTTCAAAAACAAATTATTACCCGAAGAAGCAGATGTCTTTCACAACAGGCTCCTTGCAATTCCTTCACATGCAGCTCCTGTCTTGGTCTCTGGAGTTTTGTAAACTCAGCTGCTAGAGTCCCCGTGATCTCTGATGCAGGTCCCTCACTGGCAACACTTCACTTTCTTACCAGATAATGCTTGTGAAGTTTGTATTTCTCCACCACCTTTTCCCAAAAACTTCTCTGGGCTGTTAAGATTAAGTGAAATGTTTTTCCTGTATCCGAAAGCACCTAGCACTTCCTCCTTGCATGAGGAAACTCTCTTTAGCATGTCAACTGTCTGCGTTGGAATCATATGGAGAGCAAGTAAAAAAGGCAGGTATCTGAACCCAGTGCTAGATGTGTTGACTCTGAGTCTGAGCTTTTGGACCCCTAGAATTTTCATTTGATATAAGCACCTGGCTGGTTTGTCTGCATTCTAAGCTGTCTATTGCGCTTGCCTGTTTCCTGTCTGTCTCCTTCCCCTGTCAGCAGTGCTTGTGTCTTCATCATTTTATTCACTGTGAAGTGTGACTGAAAATAGGAGTGAAAAATAGAGTAAAAATATTTCTTTTTCTCCTGAATAAGACTTTGGCTAAACCAGCAAATATCATTATGTTCCCAAATGTGGATGCTAGTGGTAAGAGCAGCCATGAGCTTGTCTAGGGCTGTATGGGAAACTCAGACACAAGCCGGATCAAAGACTGGCCACCTCCTTCCTGCGCCAACCTTCTTGTAGGCCTAGGCCTGTTTAGTTGGCCTGGAGATAATGTCTTTAAAGTTGAATTTCAAATTCTAGCTTCTTTAATCTTGGGAAGGGGAGCGAACAAGTAATATATAGCATGTCTACAGGTGATTTACATGATACCTTTAGACAGTTCTGAGATATGAGAGCATAGCACAGCACACACCTAGACTTTTTAGATAGGCATTTAGAGAGATTGAAAACTTTTTTAAATGTAGAAATTTTAAATTATGGGGAACAGTTGACATTTTAGGTTTATATTCCTAATAGGATATAACTCCTCCCCTGTGAATTTGACGCCAAAATATTAATTATCATGTTGGGCAATTCTGGCCATGCTGAATGATAGCCATTAGACACCTTGTTTATTAAATTCTGCTGCAGATCACGGTGCCAGAAATAAATTAATGACTGTTACAACAGCTGGGCTTTCTTGGTTACAAGAAAAATACCTTGACATATTTTTTGACTCTGTGATTGGTCCACATTTCAAGAGTATAAATTAATCTTCAGAAGATCCTAAAGAATATCTTCCCTAGACACTTCACTTATACATCAAGTTGGCCATGTTAGCAATCTAATCACAAACCTGTAATTCAGTGGACAACAATTTCTTATTGTGAACAGTACAGTGGCTTTTACTATCATTTAGGTCAGCCCAAGATTGCTGATGCACCGTATGTTTCAGGCCAGGGATGATGGATGGCGAGCTCTGATGCCCATCCCTAAGTGATTGGAAAGATTGAAGACACACGGTTCACTTAAGCTTGCTTACTATTACATCAAGTAATCAGTGTGATAGGCAAGCCTCTGCTCTCCATGTCATCCAAACAACTTTCTGCAGGAACAGTATTTCACATTAAAAAAAAAAAAAACACCCTTAAGAATTGTGTTTTAGCTGACAGTCCTATTACTGGATCAAACAGCGTCATCTCAAACCTGGCTATTAACGGACGTTTTAAAAATACCTTTGTTATAACAAGTGGATCTTGCTTTTCCTGAACAGCTCAAGTAAAGCACATGTGTCATTGAAGTTATAGGGGAAAGATGCAAATTTCTTTCTTTTAAACTTTACTCGGGCCGGGAAGAGAAAGAAGCCATTAAAATAACTGCATATGTTCAGTCCCTAATTTTCAATTTAGTAAATTAGTCTGCTTGTTAACTTTAAGTCATAGAGAACTGTCTGCTAAAAATGATTTATGTAAATAGCATTCTCTGAATCTCACCTGACCACTGTTCAACACAGTAATTAAGGGCATCATCCTTGCTACTATTCAGTTGTGTGGGAGATTTCTTTCCAAAAGTGCTGAAGAAAAACCAAGGTATATCTTAAATTGTCAATTTTTCACTAAGAGCATAAATCACTGAGATAAACGCAACAATATTCCCTTGCTTTTATTGTTTCAGACACTATAATTTATAACTTGAAACAAAACATTTCATGAAATAATTAAATGTATCCTGATATGACTTAACTTAGAGAACGCAGAGCAGAGAAGACCTTAAAATTGTTCATAATTGCTCATTTATTTTCTAAACAATGTCATAATGTAAGTTTCGTTGACTTTTAGAATACTTGCATTGCCGTCATCACACACCAAGTCTAATTTTAGCTTTGCAAAGAAAACAATGTTGAAATCTATTTATCTCTTGGGAAGGACTCACAGTAGGGGATAGGAAGTCACTTCTTAAAGTTTTATTATCAATTCTAACTGACATAATTTATATATCACCAGCCCTCTGTTCATTCTTTTCTATTTTTATTTGTATGTACTTTTTCTATTTACATAAATGATTTTATGATGTTCATAGTTAAGACAGGTAACATAATAAGATCCATTACAATTAAACCAGCCCAATGATTCTTAGATCATGGACCAGGAATCACTTAGAAATACAAATTCTTGGTGCCCCACCCAAGACATACCTGATTCAGCCACCTATGTATTAACAAACACCCCAGTTTATTCTAAGTCACACTACAGTTGAGACCCATTTTCATTTCGAGAGTCTAAACCAAAGCTAGGAACTAAGAAATAAGTTGGGAGAGAGAGAGAGAGAGAGAGAGAGAGAGAGAGAGAAAGAGAGAGAGAGCATGCGCCTGGGGAAGAGAGGTGGCAACTAAAAGAAAGCCATTTTACAGATTTTAAAAGCTACGAGAACTGAATATTCAAAGAGTTTTTAGAGTGTAAGCTCTGTCTTTAGGCACAGGGGATTTTGATTCCTAGAGGTTCTGCTACTGATGAGCTATCTGACCTTTTATTCAATTTATTCAACCCCACCTAGTCTCAGTTTGATTAAATATAAAATGGGAAAAATAACATTGCTTTGAGAGTTAAATGGAAAAAAAATGTGTAAGAAAGCATACTGTGGTGACTAGCATGAGGTATATGCATATTGCTTTTTAACTTATTGTCTGTTGCTCTTAATATAAAATGATAATTAATATTTTAATTTACCCCATTTATGACAGTATGGATGAACTTTAAGACCATTATGCTAAGTGAAATAAGTCAGGCAAAGAAAGACAATTACTGAATGGTATCACTTACATGTGGATTCTTTAAAAAAATACTCAGAAGTCAAACCCAGAGAAACAAAGTAGAAAAGTGGTTGCCAGGGTTGGGGGGTGGGAGAAATAGGGAGAGGTTGGTAAAAGGGTATAAACTTTCAGCTATAAAATAAAAGGTCTGAGGATCTAGTGTAAGACATGGTGACTATAGGTGATAATAATGCTGTATTGTGTAATTGAAATTTGCTAAGAGAATAGAACTTAAATATTCACATACACACGCGCGCGCGCACAGAAACACACACACACACACACACACACACGGGTAAATATGTGAGTTGATGGATGTGTTAATTAACTAGATGGGGGAAACCCTTTGTACATATATCAAATCCCTAGGATGTGCAGTAAATATCTTACTTTTTATATGTCAATTATCCTATATAATAAAAGGGTATATGCAAATTGACCAAACAGCAGAACGACCAGTTCCTATGATGAACACTGATCAACAGGGTGCAGACACTCAATGCAGGAGCTGCCCCCTCGTGATCAGTGCGCTCCCATGGGAGAAGCACCACTCGGCCACAGACTGGGCTCCCAGACTGTGAGAGGGCACAGGCCAGGCTGAGGGACCCTAAACCTCAGTGCACAAATGTTGCACACTGGGCCTCTAGTATCACAATAAAGTTGGAACTTTGAAGTATATTCTAATTTATAGAAAAAAGACTCATGTTGACTACTTGTGGGTCCTAGCAGCTGCTCTAAAAAGTTAAACACAACAGATGACAAAGCTTTGATTGGAATGGTAGTCCCTATCTCTGCACATTTGAATCACCCAGGGAGCTTTTTAAAATGCCAGTGCTGGAGTCCTACTGTCAGACATGCTGATTTAATTGGTCTATAGTGGAATACGGGCATCTCTATTTTTAAAGAGGTCCTCAGGTTAACGTAAAATGCAAGCAGGATTGAAAACTACTGCATTAAAGCAGGGCTTTCCAAACTTGAAGTATATATGAATCACCCAGGGATCTTGTTAAAATTCAGAGTTCTTGCTTTTATGGGGTGAGGTCTTAGATAGTCTAAGAATCCCCCAGGTTGACAGGTACTTTGAATATCAAGGAATTCAGGCACTGAGAAATATGTGAGGTCCTAGGGAGAAACAAACTTTTTGGTTTAGCTGTGAGAGAAAATAGAGCCAGACTGTGCTAAATAAAGCACTTACCTGTTTATGTAGAGGAATACTCTCATTGCCCTCAGCTTAAACAAAGTCAATCTGTTATACTTTGATTATATTTTAATAATAACTTTGCTTAGTATTTATATTTTTATATTTGGGATACAAATTTTGGCTCTGAGTAGATTAATAGCTTTCATTATCATCGTGTTATTGGTTTTTCCTCAGGAAATTTTACAATTGCTAATTTTCTTTAGGGGGGAGGGTGCTAATATTAGGTTTTGGTCACATACTTAGGTTGTAGAAATATATCCTGATCTGAATTAATTTCATAGAAAGTCCTTTTTGTTGAATGTACTATATTAGTTTAGTCACTGATTTTATTAAAGATAAAATTTCAAGTGTTCAGAACAACGCAGTTTTTCGTTCTCAAAATCAAGTAATACAACTAAAAAATGCCAATAAAAATTAGAACTTGAAGATGTATGATGCTCTAATCTCAAACAAAGAACTATGGTAATAATACCTTTAAGAGTGAACTCTGGGAATGATATATAAAGAGATAGTTGGAAGAATATAATCTTTAAAAAATATTCTAAAGCAAGTTTCTTCTTTCTCCTTATTCTCTCTCTCTCTCTCTCTCTCTCTCTCTCTCTCTCTCTCTCTCTCTTTCACTCTCCTCTTTCACTCTCCTCTTTCTCTCTCTCTTTCTCTCTCTCACTCTCTCTCCTCTTTCTTTCTCTCTCTCTCTCTGTCTCTCATGCATACACACACACACACATATGCACACACAAATAAGAAAATTCTAGAAGAATACAGAGTGGTTATTTTGAGATTAATAAATTTAGTTGGCAAAATCAAGCTAGAAACTAAGATCCAAGCATTTTATTATTTCCTGTTAAGTGCCTCAGCAAAATTTTGGCTACTAAAACCTACTAAAAGCAACTGAAAAGTTGATGGCCTTCTCTTAAACAATCCCCCCAACACTGCCCTTGCCCTATTTAAAACGCATTCCTTATTTTAAAACATAAAATGAAAATAAGAATAAATACAGCATCTTCAAAAATAAGTAAAGGCAGCACCTTGGTTCTTGAGGGGAAAAAATCACCTGGCATGTTGGGCTAGTAGTACTTCCTTGCTGTGTCTCTCTTTGGAATTACAACCTGCAAATGAGGAAAAAGTGGATGAACTCAGGCAACCCACCATCATACTCTTTCTTTACACCATGGCCATTAGAAGGGCTGTTGGCAAGGACATGAAGAACCACAACTTTTCGCCAGGGCAGTCTTCTGCCCTTTATAATAAACCTTTAACAAAACTGAAGATGGGAGACCCCCTTATGTTAAACGCAATGGCTGGTTAGTCAAGTCAACAGTGTGTATCAGAAAGTGGCAGACTATGGAGCAAGGTGTAACCTCAGTCTGGGCCATAATAAAGTAGCTGTTCATCTGTGGTCAGGGAGCACCATGAAAGACCTTGAGTTCTTTCATTTTATTTTGCAGAAAGCCATTGGACAGCTTTGCATCATCTAGCTCTATCAATCAAGGACCTCAACCACTGCTCACTGTTGAAAGCTTTCCTGTTTGGCTCTGCTTTTTCACAGACAGCTCAATAACTTGTCTGTGGAGCTGTGATAAATGTACCACGCACTTCTAAACTGTCTCTTTCACACTGGACTGCATTTCCACTTGTAATGCTCGTGACTAATTGCTTGTATCAAAGGCTTTTTATTTATTCGTAATGATTATCCAATAGGCTTACCATTTATGTTTATCACTTCTCTTCGTGAAGTGGTTTTATTTTAAAGTTGCACACAAAAGACTGTCGGGGAACTATTAATGTAGCAGCTCTTGCTCAATTAATAAGCTGTCAAGTTAAGAGAACATAATTGGCAAAGCCTGGCATATAAGCAGAGCGAGTGCAAACTCCTAATGATTTCTCTTTCTCTTTTTGTGATCGCTGCATATCAGCCATAGTTTTAAACACCAACTTTATGGCCACCTACTGTGGCTATGGGAACGGAAGTTTCCTAGTGGTTATGTCCTCTTGTGTAAGGACAGTAGTCAGGATCACAAAACCTTCTTATTTGGGCACAACTGCCAGTTCCTGCTAAAGAGGCTCAGAATTGAGCTATTATGGCAAATGAATAACTTCTCACTTTGAAAGAAGGTTGTTCTTTGAGATCAGGTTGGAGGTCAATGACAGGGCAAGGAACGGAAGCTCATACTGCAGCTGTCTGCAAATGAGCTTTTCCTGCAGATACTGTAAGGAAAAGAGTCTATTGGGGAGGCTTATCTTCACCTAATCTTTCAGACACATATTTTAAAAAGAGGAAAATCTGCATGCTTTTTCTTACTCTTTCATTGTACTCTTGGAAAAAAAATCCATGTAATTACCTCATGAAAGGTTGTTCATATTGGGAATGAAAACTTCTTTTGCTTTCTAGCCCGTGATTAAAAAGAAAAGAAAATGCTCTATAGGAGCAGAGTCCATGTCTTTCAATCCTAAAAAAAAATAGTGCTGGTAATCAAGGAGAAAATATACTAGCAAGTTATAAGTAAATATCCACTTAGGGTTGCTATTGCTTTTGAATTATATTTCTTTTGACTAATTCTGGGTTTACTTCATACATCGATAAACCAAACATAATTGCTTGTCTGCATACCTAAGATTCTGACTCACCAAGAAAGTGAGTTTAAGTAAATATATATATATATATATATATATATATATATATATATATGCAAATAGAGTAAATTAAAAAGCAGAACACCCCATTTTATTTGAAAGGCAAAATATTTTATTGAGACTTTAATTCTGAAATTGGTTTCTTGCTTCACTATTTAAAAAAGCCTATCACACTAATGAAATCAAAAGGCAAGTAACATTTACTGCTGTGAAGCAGAATAAGCCAGTCTCACTCATTGGCTCGACTAGAAGAAAGCAGTTGCACATAAAATCAAAAAGTCATCTGCATAAGGTTTTGGAATGCATTACAGGGTCCTCTTTCATACAGCAACCTAGTTTGTGGTCTTTAACTTTTTTGAATTTATAAATTAGGAAACCAATTGACATTGCATTAAACATACTTTAATGGATGTTGAATTGCTAAATCATCATTTTGAGGAGTAATCAAATAATCCTTGTTTCTCCTTCACTCCATCCCTAAGCCATTTCCCTAAATATCAAAGACAAAGAGTAGTATATATGAAATAATATTCAATGAAGTTTCAGTTCTCTAATGAAATTTGATATGTGGAATTTATAATCTTTTTTTTATTATTCTTTTTTCTTCTCTTTTTTTTGACATCAAGACCACGTTATGTTATACTTCTAGTTTGGTTTGCTTAAACAATTAGTGTCTGCTAGAACAATCCCAAAAACATGGTAGGTGATCGGAAGAGGTAATCTGGAATTAAATGTTTAAAATGTGGAAATTAAGAACTATATAGGATAATAATTTGCTATCAAGATGCATTCAAATAATTAATTAGAGTTTATGAATTCCTATTATGGAAATTCTAATATTATTAGAATTCCAATCACTGGCTTTTTATATATATAGATGAATACTAAGGATACAAGAAATTATCCTTATTATGGATAGAGCAATATATTTCAGGTCACATTTATGGTAGAAGTGGAACCATGTCAATCAGTGTCCTTGGGAAGACAATGGGTTGGGCCCTTGCCCTGAGCTCTACCCCACTGTGCCATGGTTCTACCATCACGACTATTTTATCATCAATGGAGAAGCTACTCCTACCCACTATTTCATATATTCCAAGTACAGCAGTGAAGGTACTAGAAGCATTTTCTTTTTTCAGGTTCCTATACCACCATTGTCTATTTTGTTCAAGCTAATCTCATCTAACATACACTGCTTCCTTTAATGCTTCCCAATGACAACCTTATATCTCAGCTCATTGGTTTTTATGACTCACAAAGCAGACAGCAGGATCTTGAGGGGCAAAAAGCATCTGCTGCTTCCCTCTCTCCTGGGGTTCTGGGCTGGGCTCTGACTAGAGATCGTTAGCATTACAGTGAAGTCTATGGGTTTGGTCCCTTCTGAGGTGGAAGCCTATCAATAAGCAGTGGCTCCAGCAGTAATGTATTGAGGTCTGGGCTAAGGAAGACTGTGGGAAGCCTGAAAACAGCCTTTAGCACCTCACCCAGACTGGCCAAGCCCCCCATGGGGTGATGGTCCCCACTGGGGGGCTTGGCCAGCCTGCAAGCAGCCATCAGCCCCTCACCCAGGCTGGCCAGGCATGCCAGAAGGTGGAAATCCCCCGAGGGGTCCCAGACTTCAAGAGGGGCACAGGCTGGGCTGAGGGACCCCCCCCCAATATATATATATTTTATATATATATATATATATATATATATATATATATATATATATATATATTAAAATTGATTTTTTACAGAGAGGAAGGGAGAGGGATAGAGAGTTAAAAACATCGATGAAAGAGAGACATCTATCAGCTGCCTCCTGCACACCCCCCACTGGGGATGTGCCCACAATTAAGGTACACACCCTGGACCGGAATCAAACCTGGGACCCTTCAGTCTACAGGCCAACCCTCTATCTACTGAGCCAAACCAGTTAGGGCATGTATCTCACTTTGAGTAGCCTCCTTGAGCTTTAGTTTCTTTATCTAGAGGCCCAGTGTACCAATTTGTGCATGGGTGAGGCCTAGCTGGCCTGGCCCCAGGCTGGGTGGATTGGGTCCAGGCCTATCAGGAGGAAGAGACTGCGTGAGGTTGGCCACCTGCCCAATCTGGGGTGGGGCCAGGTTGGGGGAGGGGCTACAGGAGGTTGACTGACTCCACCCCTTATTGAAGTAGAGGGGGACAATCAGGGGCAGGGCAAGCCAGGGGGAGGGGCTGTGGGCCAATCAGGGTAGTGGGGGCCCATTGAGGGTGGGGCCGGCCAGGGGGAGGGGCTGCAGGAGGTTGGCTGGCTGGCCCCACCAACCTCCTGTGGTGTGGGGCAGGCCAAGCAGGGACAGGGCTGGCTGGGGAGGGCGACAGAGGGGTGGGGAGAGATTGGCTTCCTGCCCACCCTCAATCAGGTGGTTTGCTGACCACAGTGGGCATCATAGCGACTGGTCGTTCTGATAGTTAAGGCATTCCAATCGCTGGATTTTTATACATATACTAGGGGCCTGGTGCACAAAAATTAGTACACTTGGGGGGGCGGGTGTCCCTCAGCCCAGCCTGTGCCCTCTTGCAGTCTTGGACCCCTCAGGGGATGTCCACCTACTGGCGTGCCTGGCCAGCCTGAGTGAGGGGCTGATGGCTGCTTGCAGGCTGGCCAAGCCCCCCATGGGGGCCATCACCCCATGGGGGGCTTGGCCAGTCTGGGTGAGGGGCTGAGGGCTGTTTTCAGGCTGCCCACAGTCCCTTCAGGGTTCAGCTCTCTTCTGGGGTACCTGGCCAGCCTGGGTGAGGGGCTGAGGACTGTTTTCAGGCTTCCCACAACTTCCATTGACCCAAGGTCCCAGCAAGGCTGCCTGGAATCAGGTTTCTGGGGTTTATTTATCTTCTATAATTGAAACTTTGTTACCTTGAGTGGAGGCCTAGGCAGGTTACAAAGCCTGTTTGCTTCAGCTCCATGGCTTCTATAATTGAAATATTATTGCCATGAGCAGAGGCTCAGCCAGCCTAGGCAGGCAGTTGCAATGGAAGCCTCCTGTTTGCTCTAGCTCTGTGGCTGCCGGCCTCCAACTTGGCTGGGTTAATTTGCATACAGCTGCTCTGATTGGCTGGGGACCTGGGTTGGCTGGTGGGCATGGCTTAGGTGTCTTGGAGTGATGGTTAATTTGCATATTATTCTTTTATTAGAGTAGATAGATGAATAATAAGGATATAAGAAATTAATATATGTAAAATGTTTTTTGAATTGTAATATCAATATAGAAATATTAGGTATTAGTAAATTATCTTAGGGCTAATGAGAACCTTGAAAATTATTTAGTAGCAACCCCTTTATTAAAAGCTAAAGAAATTAGCTTTATGATGGTTGATGGCCACTTTCCCAAGCTCCTGGGGCTGGACATCTCTTGACCTCAGCCCAGATCTCATTACACATCATCATAACAGGTGCCCTATGAGCCTTCCCTTCACTCCTAGCTTACAGCATACATTGCCCAGTGACCAAGGCACTGCTTTTGTTAGGTCCATATACAACATTAGAAATCTCTGGATTTCTTTTCAAGCAGTCACTATACTTTTCTTGGATGTGGCATGTGAGGTGAAACTCTTCATCATCTCCATGTGTAAACAACCCTGAAGCTCACCCCAAATAAGTTTCCATATAGTGCTCCTTACTTTCGGGGACCTTTATATCATATTAAAGGGACAGTCAACTTGTTTCCCCAAGACTGCCTACATTTCAAGAAAATTTAATAAATGCTGAACACAGTATGGCTCTCTTCATTTAGAAAAGAGGAAACGACTTCCTAACCTTAGAAAATTAAGTGTAATGACATTATGATTGTTCATTTTGATCTGATTGTTGTGCCCCTGCCTCTTGGCATCTACGCTCTCTGGACAGCCTGATATACTAAGAGCTAATAAAGTAAATTACCTTTCAGAGTGCAGCTTCTTATTCTGCCTGAGACAACCTTGGCAATATTCATTGTTTAGTTGTTGGAAGTCAGATGTCTCCTCTTTTACCTATGCAGAGTGAAACTCTTTCGTGATTGCCCTATTCATCTGAATTCTTCATTCAAGTTACTATGAATGCATGTGCAATGTAAGTGTATGCCTTATGTTGTATGTATATGTTGTAACATTGGTGAGTAACTTTTATACATGTACTCACCATGACTTATACCAGTAATTTGCATTTTATAAGGGTAAGATTTATGCTATGTTTTAAAGTAGGTATTAAAATACCTGCAACAGCATTCTATATTTTTGTCTGATTTTAGATGGTTTGATTGGCCTGCTGTTGTGAATTGAATCCAGTCAAGATATTGCATTTTGAGCCATCAGAATGGATTCTTCACAGTTTCCCAATGCAATTATGTTTATTCTTTGAACTTTTATCAGTCTAGGCAGTTTACTGGCTGGGTTCACCAGATAATTGCCAGCTTGGTGCCCAGTCAGCCTGCTTCACATGGATGATCTGGGTGACACAGATGACAGCTGATGAGTCAGTCCCATTCATCCATGCACAGGAGCACTGCAGAATATCACCCTGCTGACTCCCAGACCCTCCCGGGCAGTGCTTCTGGAAACACTTACATATATTCTGTGAACTCACAGATTAGAGAAAAAAGTGGCTTCTTTGCAAGATAATGAAAACTAAAATGAATGAGGAAATGTGAAACTTTAGTTCTAAAAAGAACACTGTACATATTTTTAATGCTGTAAAGTTTCATCATCATGATCCATATCCTCATACTAATGTTAATCTATTCAGTCTTATTATTTTACTGCTCATACAATGTTTTCTCCAAGAGATGGATCCCACTTACCCATTTGCCTCTTTATTATATCTCTGTTAAACATTTATGTTGGCAAGTAAAGGGTAGCATTATTATGTGTTTTCTCTATAGAGAGATGGTGGAATATATTTTTACTCAAACATTTATCTTCAAAGAAAAGGTGTTTAAAATTTTAGTGTATATTTTGATTTTGAAATAGTGTGTATCATAGTGAAAAATAACCTAAAATAATAATTTATAACTATGGATTCAATCCTGAGTTCATTTTGCTATTTTTAAAAGAAAATTACCTTATTCCCTTTGTCTTCTGTATTTTGTAAAATGAAAATATGTAATAGCCCATTTGTCTGAAGGGGTGCTATAAGAATTTGTAGGTAGTAGTTGTAAACTCCCCATCTTCTTGCAAAGTAATTCTATCGTGAAGAGTCAGGAAACATTTTGTTGTTGTTAGTTTCAAAGCAAGTATCCAGCAAAATAATCAAATAAGTGGTCTGATTATAAAACAAATAAAGCAAACCTTATTTTAATTTACTTACATTGTGGGTGATAGGGTGGAAGAGTGGGGGGATGAAGCATAAGGTGGTTAATTATTATATTAATCAGGATTTCAAAACTAGAAAGAATACCACAAATAAGAAATATATTTATTACAGCATGAAGGAGAGAAGAAATAAAAATGGGAAAGAGGGAAATGAGCCAAAAGGGAAAAATTAATATACGTCCAAAAAGAGAAAGATGGAATGTTATGGAATGATAGCCCTACACTTGTGACATTTTAATATATTATAGATGATGACCTTCAACTACACTTTGTCTTTTACTAATTACAGGAATAAATCAAGATATTATATTTAATCTGCCTTATTACCTAGATGAAATTAAGTCAAAGGCCAGGGGTGTCTTTCCCTGACATAAAACTTTTTTTTTATTATGATGGAAAACATACAACATACAATTTTCCATCTTCTTTTCCTCATTATAGTTCACATTCAATACCATTCTGTATTAGTTTCAGGTGCACAACACAGTGGTTACACAATCACATACTTTACAGAGTGGTCCTCCTAATATTTCAAGTACCCCTCCCCCGCCCCCAACCCATACATAGCTATTACAATCTTATTTTTCCCTCCATTGACCTCTCTCTGGCCACTCCCACCCCCTTTTAATGTGGAATTCTCTTCACTGATTTTCAAAATCTAGTAAATGAAAATCTACTAAACAAAGCCATTTGGAACTTTTTTTTTTTTTCAGTTTTCATTTTGCTTTGCTTTTCAGGAAGTGGATTGGACTGTTTGCCTCCCCCTCCCCAGCGTCCTCCACAGAATAGTTCATCTGAAGTACAACCTCAGATGAGCTTTATAGGAGAAAGAAGGAATTCCAGAAAACAATGGACTATAGTCAATGATGAACTCCGTGGTCTACCACAGGATGGCCAGTTTATAAAAGTACTTTGTAAATGGCATCCTCAGCATATGTGTTCCTATGAATACCTGCTTAAGCAGGGGCAAACCAATCCTTATTTAGGGAAAGAAAGCAAATGCAGTCAAAGGAGTTTGAGATCAGAGGTGCCTGAGGTAGGCTTTGTTCCTGTGAGACGTGCTGGTCCACCCTGGTGCTCTTTCTCTCTGGTTCAATCTCTCTCTCTCTCTCTCTCTCTCTCTCTCTCTCTCTCTCAAAAAATATATATTTTTCTGTGTTTCTCCCACTACCTTCCTATCCTTGTCCAGCTCTCTCTACCATTCTTTCCTCAGTGTATGAGTCTTTATCTCCTACTTTCCTGTCCTTTGCATCTGAGATCTCCACGTGGCTGCCCTGCCTCTCTCGTCTTTATGGAGGGTATGTGCTTCCCAGCATCAGTGTAATTGTCTTACTCTTCTGGCACTTAATGCTTCTTCCTTCTTTCCCTCCCTAAATGTACAGAAATGGAGAAAAGCTCAGAAACTGGTAGTAAAATACATCTAGTGTTAACCCTGCTCTTTATCTCTGATCAGTTCCTTAATCTCTCCACATCAGTTCTCTCAGTTTTAAAAGGAGGGTACTGATATCTGCCCTTGATCCAGTGGTGTGATGGGCCAGCCAGCACCAGGTCAGGAGGCCCGTTGTACACATCTCTTCCAGGCATCACTGTAACTTGAAGTGGTTATGGTGGGAGAATCTGTACCATGAAAATCAGCGAATGGTACAAATTAAAATTGATTTATTTATTTTTTTAGAGGAGATTGTTAAAAATTTGCATATGTCCCACATCAGGTTGTAGTGAGGCCAAAATGAAAAGAAATGCAAAGTGCTCTGGCGGGACAAAGAAATGCTCCACACTACCCATGAGGAGTCATTTTATTCCTCTCAAGCCTGTGAATTCACTTCACTTCTCCTGTGTCACAGTTCAGCAGGTGCAGTACTTTTTCATAATTAACTAGAAGGTGATTTCACCATGAGTCCAGGTCAAGTGCTTTTACTTGGAAAGTTTGTGAGTTGGTAGAAAAGCTCAGTATGCAAAAGACAAAATGTTTTCTCATACGGCAATGATGCTTATCAGGACTCTGCACACCAAAAATGTTCAATATGCATTTATTCAGTTGAGTAAGTCAATTTGAGTAAACTTGAAACAAATTGAATAACTACTAGCTTTGGCTGCCATTTGCCTTCTGTTTTTTGGAGATATAGGGAATTGTGATGAATATGTGATGGGCTTTTCTCCAAATCCTCCATTGTTCAGGTTTGTTTGTTTTTAATTTATAATAAACAACAAACTATTGGTTTAAAAATTCCCTACACTCCTGTATTATATTACTGCAAGGGGAGATAATGATATTTTACTAAGTGATCCTTCTGTGATACACACATTGGCAAGAGTTTAATATGAAGAGTGGAAAAGAATATCATTTTCGGTTGAAAGCTGAAAGGGGGCTTAGCAAAAAAAAAATGTAATTAGCTAAACTAGAATTTGGTCAGACTCCTGACATTTTTTTATTTAAAATAAAACCAAGTAAACACAAATTAAATGTACTATGGCATTGTCTTAATCAAAGATGTCGAAGTGATACTCATTAAAATATTATAAACATTTACTAAGATGACTTTATAACATCTGTTTTCCCCAAAAGCAATAATGACATTTTAAAAGATTAAAATTATAAGGATGGATTTAGTTTGAAGCCATATTTGTTTTTATTTTTGTTGAAATTTTTAAATTTTCTATATGAGATCACTTTGTTATATAAATAAACTTAAAATTTTTAACAGCCGTGTCAGAAACATTCATATAGCGTCACTGCACATCTGTCTAAACATGAGGACTCTTTGCTATAAAATAAAGGGCAAGAGTCACATCTTTAAAGATAAATAGGCTCATTCGACCTTCAGAAAATCCTCATGCAATCACCTTAATGATAACATAACTGAAATAAATACAGTAAAAGGAGCCCTTTTTTCCATAGTTAAAATAAGAAAAGAAATTAGAAGATAAACCTTGACCAATGCTTAGGTTTCTGCTAAATTTTACAGCTAAGTAGAAGCATGAGGAGGCAGGAAAGGATCCTCCTTAAGAGAACAATAGAACTATTTCTATAATATCTTTTTACATGACACAACAGCTTTAAAAACCTATCCTCCCTTGTACTACAGAAGCCTGAAATACTGCAGCACCTACATACAGCCTGGGCTGAGATGGCTCATTAGCTGAGCTGTCTGTGAGTATGTGTCTGCCATCAGCATCTGGTGAAAGGGGAAACACTGACCCTGCCAGATTTGGGTCACTAGGTCAACAGGTCTCATTTATTATTCAAAATTGCTTTCTGACCTCTTATCTGCTAGGTCAAAGGACGATGTATTCTTGTTGGCTGAATTTTTTAATGATAAAGCCACTATTTTGCCAGGTAATAAAATTACTTCTACCTTCTACTGGGCAATAGGATTTTCCCCTCTCCCATCTAACCCTGTAATATTCTGTGAGAAGGCCTCACAAGACTGCCATTAGTTTTGGTTTTTCTTTCTAAGTAAGATTTCTAGAGATTTAAATGATATTGACTGTTGACAGTGGTCGAAGTCATTTTCTTGGCTGTGATTTGAACCTTTCAACCCACATTTGGAATTCCATCACTTTGTGTAGGGCTCCTGTACTCCCGAGAAACAAGGACTCACCCTGCTGATTCTACCTGAATTTGGGTAGTTACAAGTTTCCAAAGCAAAAGTGGGGGAATCAACTGGCATTAGGTATTACTGGTTAATATTTGCGATGGAAAGAAAAATAAGTGAGAAACAAATGTGTTAACATGTCTTCCACTGCAGAATATATTTGTGAGCATTCTTCCGTATTACACAGGTTTTTCAGCCGAGAAAGAGTTTTCTAAACCACCTTGTTGTTTCCAATATTTCAATTCATAGAACATAAGGAAAGAGAAATAATTAAGAGATTAGAAAATATTCAGACACCTAGTCTAGCCTATAAAATTAGCTATAAACATTTAACAAGCAACATTGCAGAAAATTGAGACTCCCTTTAATAGCAGATTTGGTAGCTGTGCAAATCGACAATGTTTCTAAGGAATGATTTTATCTTTTGTAGAACAAAAAGTCAAAGGTCATACTGGTCCTGCCCTTGAAACAGACATATGAGATGTGACCATGTGCTCTGTGATGAATAACTCTGACAAGCCAATAAACAAATAGTGGAGAATATGTGGCATTCAAGAGCCCAGTGAGGCACTGATATACTATACAGCTGAAGCCAGAACTCTAATCTTAGGTGTATAGCTTTATCACCAAAATGAAATTCCCTGATACTGACTCTGTGTTTTAGAATACTTATATATGATCGTACACACACAAATACACACAAAGGCAGAGATAGATGTAGAAAAATTCATTGGGGATAATCTAACAATGTCACATGACAGTTACGGGGCATTCCAAACAAGCACACTCCTCCCATTTTCTGAATCTGCTCAGCAGAAGATGGCCGAATGGCCACTTCCCTTCCTTACTCACCCTCATCTCACAGGACCATGAACTAAATGGAGACCAACTGCCAGACAGGGCCAAGAGCTTCCTGCCCAGCAAATAGTGTTTGAATGTCTGTGAGTGTGTGTGTGTGTGTGTGTGTGTGTGTGTGTGTCTATTTTAAGATGTCTCTCCCTCTGTATCAGAATCCTCACCCTACGTCTATTGTTAACACCCCTAATTAATGCCTTTCTTCAGCAGAGTCCTCTTCAAAGGAGTTTCCATCTCTGGTCCCCTGCTCTCTTCACCCAAACCACCTAATGGTTGAATCTTAATTGTTTTATATGGTGACTCTAGGATTTATAAATGGAATTCGTATATAGCAATATGATGGTGTGTTTGCACAGGGAAGCAAATGTATGGTAAAAAAATGTTTCCAGTTATACCTGGAGAACAGAGATATGAATTTCTCCCTTTACCCATCGCCTTACTGTGTACATAGTTGCTTCAAGGCACTTTCTCCAGAGAAGTTGCTGTTAAGGCAGAAGGTACAGAATGAGCTTGATCAAATTTTCTTTCTAAGCCATTTTTTACACAACAGTCAGAATAATCTTTTAAAAATGTGAGCCTAATCACGCCATTCCCTGCACCAATTATTTCAGTGCCTTCTCATTGGAAGTAGGATATAATATAAAACCCTCAACAAGTTCTGTTAGGCTATGGTTCGACCTTCTACCTCTCCAGCTTCAGTCTCTTGCCAAGTGCTTCCCCCAGTTTCCTTACTCCAGTTCTCCTGGCCTCACTCCAGTCCCCAGACTGGGCCACGCTCCTTCCTGCCTCAGGAAGGCACCCATTCATCCTGGGATCTTTCCCATCTTCACCCCTTTTCTACCCATCTTTTAGGCCTTACTAGAAAGGTTGCTTCCTTGGAGAAGCCTGAGCTCAAGACTTCATTATGTTCCCTCCATTATTCATTCTCAGCACCCTGCGACTTCCTTTCAGATCACTTCTTTTCATGTGTAATTAGTAATTATTTCTACTTTTAATGTTTATGTATGTATTATATGTCTCCTAGTAGGTTTCTCATCTCTATGTGATGGAGATCATGTGTGTTTTGTTTGCTATTCCATCTTCAAGACCTGTATTCCAGGACTTATCTCTTAGTAGGCACCCAATAAATATTCCTTAAATTAATGGTGATTTAATTCTTTCTACTTTTTGATTTATAGCACTTCTAGAATGGAGTCCTATTTATCTGGTAAGACAGTATGTGTATAGAAAGTCTCTATCCATTTTCCTAGCCATTCCCTATGGAGGAGGTCCAAACATATTTTACTCTGCTGGACTAGGGTGGTAGTTGGATGGGGCTTTAAATGAAAAGGCAGTAAGTTTAATTTAATGCTTAATAAGTAAAGGTATGAAGATCTCTCCATGAATATTAACACCATCACTGTGCTGTGGAAACTTGGGCTCAGCTGGTGGTTTGATGAGTCAACCAGAAATGATCAAGACCAGGAGTTTGCAAACTATAGCTGGTGGGCCAAATCCAACCTGCTCTCTGTTTTTTTAAAATAAAATTTATTGGAATACAGCCACCACAAATTGAGTTTTTTTTTCAGTTTTTCTTTTTTAGTATTATTATATTTATTGGGGTCACATTGGTTAATAGTATTATATAGGTTTTAAGTGTACATTTTTATGATACATAATCTGTATTTTGCATTCCCCCCCTTTACAGTCAAACCATCTCTATCACCATATATGTGGCCCCATTTACCCCTCAGTAACCCTCCACCCCTTCCCTCTGGTAACCACCATACTGTTGTCTGTGTCTATGAATTTTACTTTTATATTCCACATATGAGTAAAATCATATGGTTCCTAGCTTTTCTTGACTGACTTATTTCTCTGAGTATAATATTCTCAAGTTCTACTCATATTATCACAAATAGCAATATTTTATCTTTTCTTATGTCTAGGTAGTATTCCATTGTGTATATGTACCACATATTCTTTATCCAATCCTGTATCAAAGACACTTTGATTGTCTCCATGTGTTGGCCACCATGAATAATGTTACAATGAACACAGTGGTGTATATATCTTTGCAAATATATGTTTTCACGGTTTTGGGGTAGATACTCAGGAGAGAGTTTGTTGGGTCATATAGTAACTCATTCTTAATTTTTTGAGAAACTGCTAAACTGTTTTCCATAGGTCTGTATGAGTCTACATGCCCACCAGCAGCCAAGGAGGGCTCCCTTTTCTAAGAAATGTATTTTTCTGTGGCTGCTTTCATGCTACAACTGCAGAGTTGTGTAGTTATAATAGGAACTGTATAGCCCACAAGTCTAAAATATTTAATATCTGGCCTTTTAAGAAAAAATTTGCTAATCCTAGTCAAGACCCTTGAGAGGGGGAAGCAACTGTGGAACATAAATTATGTCTCATCATGCCTACTTTCTCAACACTTATCACAGTACTTGCCGCCAAACAGTATTCAATGAACAATGATTGCATTTAATTAAACTTGGATGTTTCTGGTTTAATTGAAACTCTGATTTGTGGAGCTTGTGTCACTAAGGAGAACACCAGCAGTAAGGAAGGTAACTTGGTATCCTCTTGAATGAAAAGTATCTGCGTGAATAAAATGAAAAGCAAATTATGACAGATGAAACAGCTAACTCTGGGAAATCCTAGAGCCTAAGTCTAGGGAGTGTTTAAGTATGTGACTTTGGGAATATATTACGGAGTGTAAGAATAAGGCAGAAATCTTCTATATATATAAAAGGCTAATATGCAAAGTGTCCCCTTGGGAATTCGACTGGGAGACTGGGAGTTCGATTACTCCCTATGATGTGTGCTGACCACCAGGGGGTGGCATGGAGTGAAGGAAGGCCCCAGCCAGCAGCTGGAAGGCTCCAATTGGCCCTAATCGCTGGCAAGGCATAGGGACCCTACCCATGCATGAATTTGGTGCACCAGGCCTCTAGTTTGGTTAATAAATCATGATTTAGGCTAGAGTATATTCAGTAGGAACAAGCTGGTCCCAGGGTCAGGAGCTCTGTGGTTACCTGTTGTAGGTACTGGAAAGAGGGGGGAGAGAACAGAATGATCATGAGCATCAGGTTCTAAAAAAGGGGGGGTTTTGAAATCTATTATAACAATAGACTCTTTGTGTTCAAGGAGTTTACATCTAGGTTGAGTAGACAACATACAGGTAGGAGAATATGAAATGTAATAGTTATGGAAACTTTTGGGAAAGGCAGTGTTATGTGAGTTCAGGAAGTGGAGAGAGAGGTATATGGACTCTAGCTGCTTAGAAAAAGGTTTCACTTTTATTAACCTTTTATTTCCACAACTTTTTTGTTGAGCATGGAAAAGATTTAGGAGGGAACATTTGCTAAGCACCTGCTCTATATGTCATGTACTATGGCAGGCACTTTATTTATTATTTTAAAATATATTTTCATTGATTTTGGAGGGGAAAGGAGAGGGAGAGAGAAACAGAAACATCAATGATGAGAGAAAATCATTTATTGGCTGCCTCCTGTGGGATAGAGCCCACAACCCAGGCATGTGCCCTTGACCAGAATTGAACCCGGGACACTCCGTCTGCAGGTTGATGCTCTATCCACTAACAAACCAACTAGGGTAGGCACTTTAAATAGATCATCTAATTTAATCACATGGATTTGCAAAGTTCAATAGTTCCCATTGCTGGCTGCTAATTGGAGTCACCTGAGCTTTACAACCCCACCCCTACCCCCATTCTGATTTAATTATTGTGAGTTGGGCCAGTCACAAGCATATTCATAAATTATGCCAAGTGATTCTAAGGTATAGTAGGTTTGAAGCCTCTGGTGTTTATGACAATCTTCTCACCATTGTTTTTGTGGAAGTACTAACATTTGCTGTGGAGGAGAGTGTGACACCGGGAGATGAAGGATATGTCTAAACCTGAAATCAGAATTCAAGTATCCTTGTCAGGGTGGTTAGAACTCTGTCCTTCAATTATTACATTACCAACAATAAGCTTCCCATGATCTCTCTTAGTCTCCTGTCTCATTCACTTGGATTGGAGTCACTAACTCCTCTTAACTCAGTGTTTTTTATGCTAAAACCGAAATGCAGATCTCTTGATTCTTCAAGTATTGGTAATGTAGAAACAAAACACAAACCAGTCTTTTAAGTAAATCTCTGCCTGCATAGCTCTTCACACTCATGTATACAAAGCCAAAGGAACACTTAAAAATAATGAAACCTCCAGCCCTGACCAGGTTGACTCAGTGGATAGAGTGTCGGCCTGCGGACACATCCTCAGTAGGGGGTGTACAGGAGGCAGCTGATTGATGTTTCTCTCTTATCAATGTTTCTAATTCTCTATCCCTCTCTCTTCCTCTCTGTAAAAAATCAATAAAATATATTTTTAAAAAGTAAAACATAAATAAATAAAAATAATGAAACCTACAGTGGAGAGTTACTCTGGAGTCGTTAGATTCAGAAAGGCTTGTTAAAATAGATTCCTGGGCTCACACCCTGAGTTGTCGATTCAGTAGGTCTGAGGGTCAGGCACGAGATGTTCATGTCTTGCAAGTTCCAAGATGATGCTGATGCTGCTGGTTCAGAGACCACACTTAGAGGACCAAAGATGTGGTACCTAAGAAGTCCCTAGAAGCAATGAAGACTTAAGTGGACTTCCTTCCTCCTCTCATCTTTTCCCACTAACCACCTGAAATACATGCTTGTCCTAAGGCCTCCTGATTTCCAGTTGGGCCATAGTTAGAAAAGGAGCACACAATTCCCGCCCCACGAGGCAGGTGGGCTGTGCTGTTCCCTGCTTGTGCGGCTTACATGGTTAGGGGCACTGGGCTAATATGAATCCTAAAAGATAATTTCTTTCCTTTCTTTGTCAGCTTATGGCCTCCATATCTTTAAAAAAAATAATGATAAAAACTTTTCAAATCAGCTTGTTTTTGGAACCAGTTTCCTTTTTATCGTGTTGGCATTGATTTTGTGTTAGGGAATGTTCCTTTAACTACCTGAAGTTTTAATTTCCTCCCTCCCTGATAAATGGGGAAATGTGGAGCTACTTGGCAGAGTTGTTTTAAGGATTAAAGGACATCTATAATAATAAACGTGTAATATGCTAATTAGACCAGACATCCTTCTGGATGACCTTCCAGGTGAAGCCAGGACTGCGAGGGAAGCCAGGGTCCTGGTGCCAACAGCCAGAGGGAAGCCCGGGTCCTAGGTGTAGGAGGAAAGCTGGTGCTGGCAGCCGGGGAAAGAATGGCCTACTCTTGCATGAATTTCATGCATTGGCCTCTAATTACGTATATAAAGAATATGTGTGTGTGTGTGTGTAAAACCAAATCTTCTGAAAATTGACTTATCAATGTTTAAACAGACTCTACCTGCTATATTCTACTTCTGTCAAGAAACGAAATGCTCTAATGTCCTCTTGCTGAATGCTCCGAAAGCACTGTAGTCCCCTAGGATGACCTTCATCACATGTGCATGATTGCAATTCCTTGTTCAGCGTCTCTTTCCTGGTAAACTGTAAGATCTATAAGGCCACCAACCATGCCCATCTAAATAGTGAATAAAATTAAAATCCCTAAGAATAAAGAATGCACTATTGTTCAGACTTACTGCCACAAACTGTGCTTAGCTGTTTATGCTTGTGTTCTTTATGCTCAGGGCACAGCTGTGGGTTCTCTTTCTTCTCTCAGCTGCCCGAGATTCTTTCACGAGCTTCTTGTCTGTCCTTCCCAGCCTTCTCTGTGTCCATTAAGATGATGAACACAAACATGTAAGCACTATTTGCACTGCTGACTATGCTAATCTCTCCTGTGGGATTCCACAAACGTCTTCTGTAACAACTTTGAGTAAGTCCCTTCTAGCAAATGGCTCTTCCATTTCCAGTGGCCAGAATTTTTTTTTATCTGATAATCACTTATAAACTACTAAATAATATGTAATGTTTTACAGTCAAGCTATGCATCTTGCCCCATTCCCAAAAAAGAAGCACAGTTTCTGACATGGTTGTACAAATCATTAGCATTCACTACAAATATTTCCCTCAGAGCTTACTTTTTCACCTCACTCCAACTCCCAATGCCTTTATAAATTAGTAAATGGGGCTGATCAAAGATTAATACCTGGCTTTCTGCTTTTGGTAACTAACTCACTCTCCTCAAAATCGTTTTCTTTGAAGTCAGCTGAAATTCTGCACATAGTCTGGAGGCACGACAGGAATTCCAAGCCCAGTGTGTAATGGAAACTAACCATGTTGCATCTTAAGAGTTCAAGTTCTCATACCAGGTTTACTCTGCTTGACCCACAGGAGCAAGGTGACACTGGCCATTTCTCTTCTATTTGGGAAGTCTTACCTATTTAAGATACTATATCATAGATACATTTAGAAGGAAGATCAGGAATATGGTACTTTAAAGAAAGGAGCATTTGGGTAGGAGATGGTCAGCATGTAGTTCTAAATTAATATAGCGAGTAAGCTAAGTTGATGAGTGCCTCATGACCAATTTTACATTTGTCAGTTATTGGAAAAGATTAATTCACATTCAGTATAGACTTACACAGCGAACAAACCCAAGTGGTCAATTACAAAGAAGGCATGCAGCTTATCATGTCAACCTTGGGAAATCAGTGGCCTCTGTACTTTTTAGCTGCCTAGCATTCATTGCTGCCCCAAGAGCACCTCATTTTCTTTTGTACATTTCTGCAGGGACAATAAATTCATTTGTCCTTCCACTTCAGATGCCATAGGCATGCCTGAAGCATCTACCGCCAGATTAATTCTTCTATCTTTCCCCCAGTATGGCCAATGGGTAGCAGGTGCCTGAAGCTCAACCAATCAATTAATTTTCTGAGGCTCAAAACTTTATACTTAGCAAGGCAAGGGCAGTACCAGTGGATGAAGTTCATTTATTCTAGGCGTGGCATCTAATAGAGACTAAGGCATTCTTCCTACAAAGAAATTTTGGATGTTCCCTATTGCTGTCTGCTGTGGGCCTGGCTTTTCAGCCTGCCCCTTTACCCTTTATTGAACATTCTTATTGTTAATAGTTGATTTTTAGTGCCTAGAACCACCAAAACCTGAAATACAGATATTACCACTGAAATACAAAGATTTTCATGAATTATAGAAATTGATCACCACTGTGTACTTGACACCTCACATAGCATCTGATACCCAACCAACACTCATTGTTTATGGAATTAATGATATCATAGTACTGCTGCAATTATTCTGCAATATCAGGGCATGAACGATTCGTGCAACTCAATTCTAACAAATATTTTCTAGATGTTTTAATGAAAATAACCACTCCTTTGTTTACATTTCATGTTTAAAAACTTTTCAATGGAAATATTTTTTGTTTGTCTTCTCATGTGATAATCACAATTCTTAGGAGACCGGATGTAGTCTATTGAACACCAAATCATGAGTTCAGATAAGGCTATGCTCTTCCTTATCCTTTAACATCTCTGAACATTTTTAAAATTTTTTTTGTTTTATAATGATATTAGGCCATAGGACTAGATTCAGAGAGTTAAATAATATAGTAACTCGAAGTTTTATCTTACAAGAATAAGAAATTTGTATTTTAAGAGTACTTTAGAGTTTTCCTCATATGTATATTTCTTATTATTTATTAAAATTACTGTAAATACAGCCTTGTTTTTTATTATATCTTCTAACTGGTTTTGTTTGAGTTTTTGAAGACTATTGATTTATATGCTATGCTACTTTACTAAATTCTCTTTTTGCTTGAAATGTATTTTTCATAGATTCTTTGGGTTTTCAAGATATATAACTGTGTCTTTTAAAATATATATATTTTATTGATTTTTTACAGAGAGGAGGGGAGAGAGATAGAGAGTTAGAAACATCGATGAGAGAGAAACATCAATCAGCTGCCTCCTGCACACCTCCTACTGGGGATGTGCCCACAACCAAGGTACATGCCCTTGACTGGATTCAAACCTGGGACCTTTCAGTCTGCAGGCTGATGCTCTCTCTATCCACTGAGCCAAACCAGTTAGGGCTATAAATGTGTCTTATAATAAAAATTTGCTTTATTACTTCCTTTTCAGTTACCATGGCTCTCATTATTTTTGTTTGGCTAATTGCATTAATGAATACTTTAGACACAGTGTTACATAGTAGTTGGAAATAGTAGGCATCCTGCTGTTTTTCTTACTTTGGTGAGAAGGTCAAAATTTCTGTATTAGGTAGGATACTGGCTTTGGGGTTGAGGCATATATATTTTATCATAGTAGAGTATTACATTTTGTCAAATGAGCTTTCTTTCCCATTTCTGCTATGGTAATTGTTCATTTGCTCAGAGTTTCCATAAAATTGCTTAATCTAGCTTTTCAGGTTAGTTTGTACAGATTTGCACAATGTCATCTCATGACTTTTTAAAACTCTCCCTATTGATAGCTATTTCTCTCTTTTTCTTTTGGATTTTGTGTATGTATGAATTTTCCTTTACTTCTTAATTAGATATGCTAGTAGCTTGTTGGTTTTATTGATCATTTTTTTATTTTTAAAAAATATTTTATTAATTTTTAGAGAAGAAGAGAGAGGGAGAGAGGGAGAAACATATATATATACATTGATGTGAAAGCAAAACATCAATCAGCTGCCTCCTGCACACCCTCCACCAGAGATTGAGTCCACATCCTGGGCATGTGCCTTGACCAGGAATCAAACCAGCAACCGTTCAGTGCACAGGATGATGCCCAACCAGCTGAGCTACACCTGCCAGGGCTATTGGGTTTTTGTTTGTGGTGTGTGTGTGTGTGTGTGTGTGTGTGTGTGTGTGTGTGTGTGTCTGTATGTGTGTTTAATAACTTTTGGATCTCTGTATTTGTTCTTCTGTTTTCTAACTCACTTTATGTATTTTTTCCCTCTTAGTTTCTTTTGGTTTACTTTATTGTTCTTTACCTTTTTGAGTTGGGTATTTAATTCATTTTCATTTATATTAATTAGGTTTTTCATCCTATAAAATGTTCTTTCCTAGCTGGATTAATTTCACTGATTCTGTTATGTTAGACTTTCATTACTGTAATTTTATAAAAGTTATTTAGTTTTGTATTGAATTTCCATTTAGAGCCAAGAGTTACTCAGTAGAGTATTTTGAAAGTTTTGAAATTTCTAGGTGAAAAGATCTTTTTTTTAATATTATTAATTTCTACTATTGCATTGTTATCAGATAATATTGTCTATGCTAATTCTCTTTCTTGGACAATTGGTGGGTTTACTTTGGAGTTTAAGATAATGGCCATTTTTCCTGAATGTTCTATGTGCACTTAAAAACAATGTGTTCTGTCTATTATTGGCATTCAGAGTTTGATTATTAGATCTACCTTCTTGATTTAGTTGTGTGAGTTTTCTATGTACTTGTCAATATTTTGTTTCTGTCAACTATCTCAGGTTGAGAAAGATGTGCTAAAGATACCTATTATTATTTTTTCTTTCTGTACTTCCTAGTATCTTTTTTTTAAGTGACTGTATTATATTAATGTGACTTATATCAGTAGTTGAAATAACTTCATTGTGAATTGTGGCCCTGAGCATCATAAAATTCCCTTCATTGTGTCCTTACTTAGTGCTTAATTAATGGAATGATTTCCATTCCACCATGTTCAATAATATTGTGACCACTGCTTTCTATTTATTTATTTATTTATTTATTTATTTATTTATTTATATCTGCCAATTCTTTTATTTTTAGTATTTCTTAATCTCTGTTTTTAGTGGGTCTCTTCTATACAACATAGTGTTAGATTTTACTTTTTTAGCTAATATCATTTTTCCTCCTAATAGGTTAATAAAATTTACACTATTAACTTTTATTGATAATGTTTCATACAAATAAGTATATTAAAATGTATGTCTTCTTTCACTGTATGTCAGTTTCTCAAAATCTTTTTCTTCTCTCTTTTTGGGGGGGAGTATGGGAAACTATTGGGAAAGTTTATTTTTGTTCTAATACTTACCTTTAGGCTAATACCTTTACAAATATATGTATATATTTGCCTTGCTGAGTGGTTCTCAACTATGAGCAATATTGAAATAACTTTACTAGTAACACATCAGCTCCCTCTCTCCCACCGTCTAATTTGAAATAATATTTAATCCCAGGTAATACTTGTAATCAGTGAGTTTCTCTTGCTTTCTATGCACTCTCTGCATCCTTCTAATCTCTCCCATTTTTTCCACAGTCCTGTCCCTGCATTGTCAGAGCAGGTAGTCATGTTTCTATGGAGATCACTTAGACTTAGTCCTACAGGTAAATGTATACAGGGGTGGGCAAAAGTAGGTGTGCAGCTGTGAGTTGTGAAATAGAGAATTTATTCTTGTATCATTATTATTTATTATTATATTATTTATTTGTATTATGTAAACCTACTTTTACTCACCCCTGTATTTAATGCTTACTGCTTGTTCTTATGCAAGTGTCTTTTAAGTATGCTGGTTGTCTAAAGCTCATTCTCTAGTAGGCTCTTAGGAAAGGTTTATTAAAATCATATTCCTTAAGTTATGGCATGCTAATAATATCAGCTTGCAGCCTTTATATCTAAAGGTCAATTTTGCTGGATAGAAAATCTTAGCTCAAATTTTTATTTTCCTGAATTTTTAAAGCACGTTACTCCTTTATTTTCTGTGGTAAATTGTTGTCTTCAAAATCTTATGACAATCTGATTTTCTTTCCCTTATGAGTAACTTGACGTACTTCTTATTCTATTTTGAAACTTTGTTCAAATTTGTAATAGTGCTATAATCAGTAAGTTCATATTAATGAGATTTCATGAAATATGTGTTGTAAAAGACCAAAAGCAAGGCACTACTTAATGTCTAATGTACTTGCTAAGATCTTTTCAAAGACCAACTCTCTGATACAGTTATGTCAGCTGCTGTTACAAAGGCATAAATCATGTAGTGATCTGATCAAAAAATTTGTTTTTGTCTCCTGTACATACAGGGGCAAGAGAAGCAGCAGTAAAAAATCTGGTCAAAATAGATGAGTTTTTAGTTATGGCCAAAGGTGGATATAAGACAACCTTAACTTAGGATTTATGTTTATGAAACACTAGAGGCCTAGTACATAAAAATTGTGCACTTGTGTGGTGGAGGTCCCTTAGCCTGGCCTGTGCCCTCTCATAGTCTGGGATTCCTCAGGGGATGCCCACCTGCTGTCTTAGGCCCACTCCCCAGGCAATCGGGCCTAAACTGGCAGTCAGACATCCCTTTGGCAGCCCAGGAGCTCTCGGGGGATGTCCACTTGCCAGCAGGGAGCAGGCCTAAGCTGTAGTCGGATACCCTTAGCACTGCTGAGGAGGCAGGGGAGGCTCCCACAACCACCGCTGTACTGGCAGCCATAAGCCTGGCTTGTGGGAGTGCACTGACCACCAGGGGGCAGCTCCTGCATTGAGTGTCTGCCCCCTAGTGGTCAGTGTGTGCCATAGTGACCAGTCATTTGCAGTGGTTCTGCTGTTAGGGTCAATTTGCATATTAGCCTTTTATTACATAGGATAATATTGAGCTGAAATAAATAGGTTTTTCAACTTTGTGCTTAATTAAGGTGGATGCAAGCATGCTTTTGATCTTGTTTAACTTGATGTCCAGGCAAAGGTTTTATTGTTATTATTTGATATGGTGCTCTCTATCCTAGAAACCAGAGAGAAGGGAAATGCCAGTGACAAACCACTAGGTCTGTGTTTTAGTTTTGGAATCCAGCCAATGACTACCCTCCATTACTGTTTTGCCTTTGATGGGGCTGAGCTGGATTAGACTTTCAGTTTCAATACTAGCTCATAATACATGAGTGGAAACCAGTAGAATAACTGACAATCAAAGATCACGCATGAGTGATGGTAAAAGATATGTACTTAGTTCGCTTGCACTATCAGGAACCAGTAGATTATTACTTCTTTCTATATTTTAGCATGCTTGATAGGAAAAAGAGAGGATTACAGATGACCTTGTGCAGGATTTTATCAAATGGATACAAATCCACATGCCTCCTTAAACTATTTTTTAATGGACCACTACCCTTATCTTCTAGATTTATACAATTTAAAGTGAAATTCAAAATTACATAATTATTTGAATTGTTTATTCTTAGGTCAGAGAAATTTTAAATATAGTAAAAACAAAGTGCCTTAATCTGAAGGCTGGACATTTTGCCATTTACACACATTTCTAGGCAAAGTCACATAAACAAAAGTAATAATACTTTTATGTAATCCTCACCCAAGATATTTTTCCATTGATTTTTAGAGAGAGTGGAAGAGAGAGGGAAAAACAGAGAGAAATATTGACATGACACATAGATTGGTTGCCTCCTGCACACACCCCTCCCTACTAAGGCCAGGGTCTGGGAGGAGCCTGCAACCAAGGTAAGTGCCCCTGCCCAGAATCAAACCCAGGATTTGGTCTGCAGTCCAACACTTTATCCACTGAGCCAGACCTGCTTAGGGCTAAATAAAAGTAATAATATTAAATTTATTCAGACCTGCTTCTAGTCACTAGTCTAAGCACTTTTTGAGTTTTAACTCATTTAATTGTACAACAATTCTATGCATCTGGTAGAATTATTGCTATCAATCATTATTACTATTATTATTATGTTGATGTGAAAACTGAGACAAAAATAACAAGTAAACTGACTAAAACTACCCTGTTTGTGGATAAGCCAGGATTTTATTTGAATTGTCTATTCAATAGGGATACATTTCCATAACAATAAGCTATTTGCCTTGAAGTTATGAAAGCTATCTCTACTCCCCACCCCCAGTCCTAAAAATGAATAGTGATCTTAAATCGTGTTTGTTGAAATAAATACAAGAAACTAGCCAATTACAAAAGAAAGGCAATGTATGTGATTCAACATCTAATCATACTATATCTTTCAATTAAATCATCACTCTTAGAAGCAGAAGCTGTGTATTGCCAAGTACAATCCTTGCCAAATACCCAGACACAATCATGGGCTTTAAGGATTACAAGTCACATAATAAAGGATAATGACCTAAAATTGAGCACACCAATATAGAAAGCAGGGACTGCCACGCTCTGTATAAATCAGCAACCTATGAGATTTAATGTGAGATTAAGGCGCTGTCTAACCTGCAATTATGCTGTTTTGCATTAAGAATAAACATGATGATTGTGCTCAGTAAAATTCTTCCTCCTACTTACCCCTGTTTAATTGGATTTGGGGCTGCTTAAACATCTTTGAGTTGGAGCTCATAAGAAGGTGATCCCAGGTGTTTTTCAAAGCTTATGGCAGCAAACAGACAACACGATCATGTCAAGGCTCATGCAAAAGCCTTAATCCCACTTTTTCCCATCAACCAGCTATGGCAGCCCACTGTTTAACCTTCTAAGCACTAAATGTGCTTTGCTGCTTCTTTGGTAGATTTGCCACTGAATGGTTATTGTTTAATTTTGTTAACCTCTCTGCCATTTGATCTCCTCAATTCCTTCTGCCGTTGGATACTGACCATGTTACCATTAGGATTCCCAGTATTTTGCACCTTGATTTAAAAGCAGTGAGTGGTTTGGCCACACTTCTAAAATGTCAAATAGAGAATAGTGACTTGGTTGTGCACCCATCCACCTATTTATTCATTTGACACCCATATGGAGCCCTTTTGTATGTTTCCTAAGCCCGAAGGTAGACATGGGAGAGCAGGCATCAAGGTGGTAACCGCCTAGCCCCACCATCATGGCATCTTTGCCAGCTCTTTGGACCTCACAGATGAAAGTAAATAAAATAATTTGGAGTTCGCTTGTACTTATTTTTTCTAGCTACATTTGCCTAGTCCAATTATCCGGCATGTTAACCTTAGAACTATCAGCTGCAGTTTTACCGAGATCAGCAATATCATTGAATTTAAAGAGTAAAGGTTAAATGGTCAAATTAGCTTTCCCTGCAGCTGCACATGCTCCTTGGAGGGTGATGCACTTTCTCATTTCCTCTGGAGGGGCAGTAGTAAAGGGAAATGGGAGTGGCTCTCTGATTTGTCCCACAGCCAGCGAGCAGTCCACACAAAAGCAGACAGTTAATGCTCAGCTGCTCAGACCAGTCAAGCAAGCTACCAAGTCCCAGCTGTGCCTCTCGATGCTTTCTGATTGCACCCACTCCTCAATCTGCGAACTGTTTGCTGGACTCAGATTCATCAAGCACTGCTGCTTTAAAAACGCATGCAGGCAGGCATCCTAGGATATGCCATTATAAGCTGCTGCCAGGGGATCTTCTAGGAGATAAATGGAATCTGTGTGAAGTAAATTAGTGTGAACCAGTTAATCTGAGTGTCAGCCTTGAGCCACTTCCGCGGATAACTAGCTGACGGACTGGCGGCCCGGCCTTCTGCCACTGCGAGCTGGAATCTCTGCGATCCTATTCCACAGAATGGGGACATGTCAGGGCTGCTTATTCTTGGAGGAAGGCCAATTTGACCTGTGTTTTAGATTTGTCAGTGAAATGGAAAGCATTTTTGTTTGCCTCCCTACTCTGACGATACTGAATGGCTCTAGGTTAGACTTCTTTCCTGGGAAAATAGAGGAGAAAGGCCCTGGGAAGAATGACTTCCCCCTTGCTCAAGCTGCCATGTTGTGCACTCCAACTGTGCTGTGTTGGGCTGAGCCTCCTAAAACCTGTAGGATTTTAAAACAAAATAATTACCATCATTAGTCAAAACAAGTTCCATCCAGATCTCTCTGTTTGTTTGGGGTTCTTTTGTCTGTTTGTTTTCAAGGAATAAATCTGTATGATCTTTCATTCATGACCAGATGGAGGTTCTATGCAAAGCCTATGACCATGGCTCCCTGTCGATGGAACCATGGGAAATCAAATTTTGGCTATTGGAGGACATTGGGAAAGCCCCTCAATATAAATAGAATGAGAGAACCTTTTAAAATCATGTAACTGATCCCTAGAAGGAATGTAGGGACAAAAAAAGTATATGAACCACTAGACTCATAAGAATTATTATTTAATATGATTAAATGTAAGTGTAAATGGTTCTATTAAATAAAAATCATGTTTCTATAATTCAATATTTCTTTAGCAAACATATAATCTATTCTTACATTAAAACCACAAGAATTAGTTTTATCTAGTTAAATTAGCACAAATTTATCATTATTTCTTTTTTCCTTTATTACATTAATAAAGCATTTTTTATCACCAGTGAGATGGTTAGGCATAGAATAAAAATATATAAAATAGAATAAATGTAAGCCTCATATTTGGGGAAAATGTATAAGAGCATTTTCATCTCCATCTCCACGGAAGCATTTTGTCTTTCATAAAAAGGAAAAAAATATATCTTAGAATAAGAACTTGGGCAAAACAAAAATTGTTTATTCAACAAATAAGTGTGCGTTCTTTTTCTGGTCCCCTCTCCCAGACTCCTGTGTCTGTCAGGTAGCTTTTGCGTACTTTATGTGAAGGTACAACTATTGCCAGGTCCACGGAGACACATTTTATATATAAGATACATTTCAGTGTATAGTATAGTAAGTCTATGGATGCTAGATGGCATGAATCACAGCAAAGATCAAATCAAAAGCTTTAAAAATTGAGTGACCCTTTCCTTGAACTAATGAAACAAAAATGGGATGTCCTGTGAGAACAAAATTTGTTTTATGCTTGTACATTGAGTTCAGAGAAATGAAATCTCTAGGGTACATTTAACTTTATGATTTATGAGGGAAAAGAAAGGAGAGTGAAAATCCGTGAATTTTCTCTTCTGTTGCAGGGCACAGGTATAATAGTTTACAACGTAGGACTCTTAGTTTATAAAATTGTTTGCAGGGAGGGAAAGTGGCGTTGTAATGGTGCTTTGACCTAGCTAGAAATCTTGCTCTACATGTTCACAATGTCTACATATTCTCATCCAATACAGAGAAAGACTTCTGTAGCAATTGCTGTCCTTACCATAAGGAAGCTGTCCTCTGAGCATGAGACTCATCATGTTTGTCTGCATGCCATCTCTGAATTTCCATCTATCGGAGACAAGCTGCACATGACAGATATTGACACCTTGGGTCGGGCCTATGAATCTTCCAGTTCAGTCTTTTGATTGTAGCCCTGAAGGTTTGATTGTAATGAAGTAAAGTTGTCCTCACAACATTGGCTTCAAAATTTCAAGATGTGCCTAAAATATTGTCTTCTTTATTAATGTAGCTCAATGAGAAAAAAATCAGACACAATAATCAAAGAATGGGATAAGAATAATAACACGGGCCAAGTAAACTGCTAAGAAACACAGAATAGGGAAGAAAAACAATGTTAACTTGTAGGTTGATGAAAATTTTGGAAAAGTTAGCATTTGAGTTGAGTCTTGAATAAGGAGGAGATCTGGAGATTGGGGTGAAAGGATATATCAAGCTGGTGATCCTCACAAAAGCACCGATGTGGAGTATAATAGCATACCTAGGGGACAATGAGCAATCTCATCCAGCTACAGGATATGATATCAGAATTTAAAGGGATAGGGGGATGGAGATAGCATCCAGTGAGAAACCTGTAGATATGAGTTGAGAGTATATCATGAAAGGCCCTCAATGCCATGGCTCCAGAATCCCTCATTGCTGACAATAGAAGTGATTGTAGGTTTTTCTAAATAGAAGCTACTTGTGATTAAACCTTGGTTTTAGGGATATGACTTGTCTGTTTAAAGAATTACTGGAGAGAAAGATATATCTTATCAGGCTATTCAAATAGAGGAGTGACTCTGGTCATGGAAAACAGGGTGAGAGGGGTTGGAGGAACTAAAGGTTAGAAAATGGCAGTCATAGCATAGGTATATATAACTTCTTGGCAATTTTATAAATAATCAGTTACATTCTTCTTTGTAATGGAGTCTTGGTCTTCCTAATTTCTTCCAGAGATATTCTGTAACTATATTAAATCTCCTCCCAACCCCTACTTCCTCCCAGACCTGTAGTTGGCCTTAAATTCCATTGTATCCTGTGTTGGCTACCATCACTGGAGACACCAACAGGATTCCAGGTGTGGAGGCCTCCTGGGCTCACTTGCTGGTTTTCTTGTGTTTGGTTTATTGTGCTGATCATCCCCTTGCTAAAGTACCAGCCTTCTCTTAACCATTTGCCTGCATTTTTACATTGGCTAACATCCTTGAGTCATAGCAAATGGTACCTAAGAGACATGTTCTTATTACATATACTTTGGAACATGTTTTCTCTTAATGTTTCCTAAGATTGGCTGTACTGAAATGTGTATATAGCAGGTGTTCTCACTGATTTGGATTTAGAAATTCCTTCTGTAATTAAGCTAATCAGTCTAACATTTCACAATTCAGAACCCTTCATGTCCTCATAAATCCTGGAGATTTCACCATGTATTCTTGCAAAAGATTTGTGAAAATGTATCAAGAGGCATATTTTACATTAATCTAGGAGATTACTTTATACTGTAATATCTGAAAATATTGGCCTTGACCAGGCGGCTCAGTTGGTTGGAGCATCATCCTGTACACCAGAAGGATGCAGGTTCCCTTCCCTATAAGGACACATACGGAGGCAACCAATTGATGTTTCTCTCTCTAAAATAAATAAACATACCCTCAGGCAAGGATTAAAAACATACATAGTAAACATATCTGTCTCTTAGCTTTTGGTTTCCATTCCTTATTTCTCTATGATTCTTTTTTGTATTGAACCTAGTTTTGTGAAAGTGTCATTATAGTTGCTCATTTCCCTGTATTCATATCAGACTTGTTCTTTAAAAGTTTGCTTTCTTTAAGTGTGTTTCTCTTACCCTTTATTTATAGTTGCACTGGCTTATCTAGTATCCAAATGAGACTCTACTACTTATCAAGGTCATTTCTATATTTTGGGAAACCATCTCTTTTTAAAATTTACTTATTGACACCATTACAGATGTCTGTCACTCCCCCCCACACACACACACACCCACTTTACATCTCTTTGAGATATTAGTACAATTACTGACTATAATACAGTGACACAGCTTAAGGATTTAAGAAGGCATCTTTTGATTATTTATCCCCCAGCAAAATTAGTATTTTGAAATGAATGGCTGCACTTTATATGTGTGACCCTAAGAAGCCATCAATTCCAACAGACCACCTATGCTTTCACCAGTGCATTGGCACCAGTGCATGTGTTAGATGTGGTGTGCAAGAGAGTGATGCTTGCTGCACAGTACATTATAATACAGCAGTAAGTCACAGTACTAGCATCCAAACGTGTCTTCCGTTCCATTTCAGCAAGTTCTCAAGTATGCTCACATACCCTTTTGATGTTATGCAAATAAAAATAAATCAATTCAGAGTAACCAAGCCTAATGATACACACTATGGTAACTTAGACCTATCCTTCCGTGCATCCTTCTTAATGTTGACAAAGAACTCGAAGATGTGGGTATAGTCTAGATAATTTGATTTTCTTATTTTCCATTTTCTATCTAGGCGATAAAAATGCTCTGACACTGGACTAACCATCTGAGACAAAGGTTTTCCCTTGAGATAGAGACAGCCTTCCGCTGGGAATCGAGACTACCTGCCAACCATTCTCCCCACGCTGATGATGTCATATTAGGTTCAGCCTCTGGAAAAGTTGCTGCTCTTACCCTGTTTCCCTGAAAATAAGACAGTGTCTTGTATTAATTTTTCCTCCCAAAGGTGCGCTAGGTCTTATTTTCAGGGGTGTCTTATTTTTTCATGAAGAAGAATACGGTACACATTTATTGTTGAACAAAAACAAAGAAAATTTATTACCTGTGTGTCCACACAATGTGCCCAACTCCTGCCCCGTGCAACTCACTGTCTAATTGTGAGTCAGCCAGACTCCATCAGGGCAGAGCAAGCAGCAGGTGGCAGCTTGTCCTGGTGGCGGCCCGGCTCTCTGATTAAAAGAGACCTCGCACTTCCTGTCTGCTCCAGCTATGCTGTGGCCAACAGTGAGCTGCATGGTGGCACCCGCCACTACAGCCCAGAGTCCAGACTTACGGTAGCTTCAGGGGTCCTTATTATCAAGGAGGCCTTATGTTCTGGGGGTTTATTATGGGGGAGGCCTTATGTTCGGGGAGGCCTTATTATTGGAGAGGTCTTATTTTTGAGGGGATGCCTTATATTTCAGCAAGAGGCAAAACTTTAAGTAGGTCTTATTTTGGGTGGATGCCTTACTTTCGGGGAAACACGGTAACAGTGCCATAGGACAGTTTCTTCTCCTGCCGATTCAAGAGGAAAACGTTTGGTAATTTTTCTTATGGAAAACCATAAACTTTGCTGTGGTTTAAATTGCCCTATGCCGTGAATCCTTATCTTAAGTTTCTACATAACTCATCTTTATCTCTAATCTCAATGCTAGCTTGATGCTCATTTGATTGAAGGATCTCTTTTGTTTTTCCAACTTTCTTCTAAATTTTTAAATGCAAGCTAGGAAGTTTGCTATAAATTCTTCTTAGGATTCTCCCTTTGCTTACCATTCTTCAATTTGTCAATACATGGGGATCTACTTGTTTTCTTCTTTGGAATATGTTCCTGCTTTCAGCTTCTTGAAATTCTGAACAGTAATGCATTTCTGTATTTACCATAAGATTTGGCCCTTATGAGAAAAGTCAAATGACTTTTGCAGAAAACCTCAACTACATGAAGTGTGTAGGAGTTAATTTCCATGCATTCTTAGAACTCATTCATCACCTATACTTCCTTAGAGTAATGAAGAGGTCCTTTCAGATAAGATGTTCTTGAGTCCCTTTGTCTTGGATAATTCTCTCTATGGCTTAAATGAGAAAGCATTTGGGCTTGCTGATTTGACCAGTTTATTTCTTACACCTAGAAATTTTCTACCAAATTATAGCTAAGTAGAAAAATTATGTAAGTAATATTTTCCTGAATTATTTCCACTCTTAATTTACTCAGAATAAAATAAAGAACAAATGTTGTAGAAAATGTTAAGGGATTAAAGTAGTGGAAATTATTTTGATTTGATGTTTAAAAAGGGGAGTGCTCTTCCACTGCTCACCTCTCCTTAGAGCACCGCTTGCCTGTGAAATGGTACTCTAAAGGGTACATACAGAAATTCAAGCAAACCTCTCATTGGTGATCCTGACAATTACCCTTTTGGGAGGTGGGGGTAAGGAAATGCAGCAGAAAGAGGAGAAATAATTGCATCATTCCCTGTTATTCTCCCTTCTTCTCAACTTACATGTTTCCAATGTTATACTCTCTCCATCCTCCACCCAATATGTTTCAACAGTCTATTTCAGTTGGAGGGTTTAAATAACTTGTTTAGAGTTGTTTTTCATGCCAGGCTTGACTAAGACAAATGACATCATGGGTTCCATCCTTACACATAAACTAGAGGCCCAGTGCATGACATTTGTGCACTCTGGGGTGGTTCCCTCAGCCCAGCCTGCACCCTCGCACAGTCCAGGATCCCTCAGGGGATGTCCGCCTGCCCAGGGGGAGCGGGCCTAAGCTGGCAGGCAAACATCCCCCAAAAGATCCTTAGCACTGCTGCAGAGGTGGGAGAGGCTCCCTCCACTTCTGCTGTGCTCACCACCCATGAGCCCAGCTTCTGTCTGAGCAGGGGAGCATACTGACCACCAGGGGACAGCTCTTGCATTGAGCATATGCCCCCTGGTGGTCAGTGTGTGTCATAGCTACCGGTCATTCTACCCTTAGGTCGATTTGCATATTAGAATTTATTATAGAGGATAGAATGGAAAGCGTTCCACTGATTCTCCTTTAAGAGATATGACTGAGGAAAATACAATTCCACAGGAAGAATACCACACCTCTCCACGAACTTGTCCATTTACTCAACAAATAATTGAGAACTTATTTTTTTTCTAATCTATACTTCTATTGATTTCAGAGAGGAAGGGAAAGAGAGAGAGAGATAGAAACATCAATGATGAGAGAGAATCATTGATTGGCTGCCATTTGCATGCTCCCCATTGGGATTGAACCCACAACCCAGGCATGTGCCCTGTGCCAAAATCAAACCTGGGACCCTTCAATCCATAGGCCGATGCCCTATACACTAAGCCAAACCAGCTAGGGCAATTAAGAACTTCCTCATGCCTAGAGCTCTGAAGACAGGATGCACAAAGGCTTCAAATGAGTTTAGTGCACACACAGCCTAACCTAACCCAGACCACCTCCATCCAGGCCAGAACTTGTCCATGGCAATTATGTTTCTTGTAATTATTACATAGGCCAAATTAATTTAGTTTAGGATTATTTATCTTGTACTGAAAGACATATTTGGCCTATGTAATAATTGATGGATGAAGAGAGGGGTTGTTTAAAGGAATTAATTGCATAAACATGATTCTAAGAAAAGTAAGATTTGGTTTAAAAAAATTTTTTTTACCATCAACAAACATCTAGTAGATGCTTTTCTATGCTAAAAATTCACTTTGTTTGTTCTCAGGTGTAGTCATACTGTAGCTTCAGTCCTTTCTTGGTTATCTTTTTGTAGGGCTGCCTCACACTGGCATTGCAACTACCCAAGTATCTCTCTGAAGCTGCCCTGGTATCTTCTGTCCCTCTGTGAGATAGGGCATCGCCACTTGTAATAAAGTAATAATCTCACTTAATTCAGAAAGTGCCTCAGAAGTTCTCATTATTTACTACAAGAGTAGTGTAGTAGGCCACTTATGCTCCTAGTATCCTGTTCAATGATATATTAAATGGTTGGTTGGTGTTGGATTCTGAGCTCACAGAATATATCTCAGGGCCAGAAAATGTTAATGAGGTTGTGCTAACTGTCTCATTTTATTAATGAAACTAGAGACCCAGTGCACAAAATTCATGCATGTGGTGAGCCTGGCCTACACCCTCTCCAATCTGGGACATTCCTTTTGCAATCTGGGACTGCTGACTCCTAACCACTCATCTGTCTGCCTGATCTCCCCTAACCCCTCTTCCTGACTGCCTGATTGCCCCCAACACCTCTGCCTGCCTGCCTGATTGCTCTTAACCCCTCTGCCTACCAGCCTGATCACCCCAATTGCCCTCCCCTGCTGGCCTGATCACCCTTAACTGCCTCTGCCTTGGCCCCTGTCACCATGGCTTTGTCCTGAAGGAGGACCAGAAGATGGCCATTCTATCCAGTCTAATTAGCATATTACCCTTTTATTAGTGTAGATTCCAGGAAAGTGAAATGATATATTCAAGGTCATACTGTTATGAATACAGGTGGAATTAAAAAAAAATCTTCTGGGTCCTGTTATTTGAGCTTTCTTCCAATAAAACCAACCACTCCCTTCACACATGCATACATCCAGCAACTCAGAAATTCCTCTTTATAGTAAAATTATTGATACTCATTTTGGTTTAAATTAATACATATATTTAGGTGCTAAACAATGAGGAATTTTATTTTTTATTCATAAATAAGGCAGACAGGGTCTCCCTCATTATGTAGACTGTTGAAATTAATAATAGACTTGGGGGGATGTTTGGATATGTTTGAACTATAACCTAGGCCTGGCCTTAATAGTTCTCTCTTAAATTACAAGTGAAATTAATCACTGCTTTTTAAATTCTTAGGAATCCTTGTTAGTAGTTTCACTCAGCTATTTCATAAGTACTCTGAGTACCTGCCTTAGGCTAGAGATGCACTTGTTTATCAGCCTTACCGAAGCAGTCCATTGTTCAAACACCCTGGATAACAGAGAAAATTTCTGTACCTGAGAGGCATTGTTTTAAAAGATTTAGTAAATAATTAATGCCTCTTTCTCATTCACATTTATTTTCTCCTAAATTATTTGGGTGATCTAGCCATTCACCTCACCTACAAGACATTAGCTATAGACAGATAATTTTTCCTCAGACTAGATATAGTCAATAATTTAATTCACTCCCAAATTATTTAAATACAATAATTTCAATTATATACACCTAGTAAGGATACCAAAATAGTAGTTATTCTTTACAGTACTTTGGAAAATTTATTTCTTTACCAATTAAAAAAAAATGTCATCCTTAAAGCAATTTATACTTAGAAAATGTCATCCAGAAAATATTCTATGTATTATAAATGGAGGAAGATAGCAAAAGTTCACAAGTCTAATGTTAATTCATCTTGCTGAACTTGTTCATAAAATAATTATAAAGAAGCCTTAGATATTTTATTAATTCTAGGCATTTCTATATGATTTTTCCCGTTTCTAATCTATGCTGAAGACTGAAAGTATCCTGATGCAGCTGCTGCTATTCAAATAGAATCAAGAGGTCCCATTGCTTATCATCTCAGTATAGATACTTTTCAAGTAGGGGTAATATGTACACAGCCCTTTAGCTAGATTTTTTTTTCCAGAAAAGACATCTGTCCAGACAGAACTACTTTGTAAAATAAAGTCAATTAGGGGTTCGTTCAAATGACATCTCCTTTGTTTATAAATTTGTATTACCACTTAAAAAGTATTTTTAATATTTATACCTCCATCTAACTTAAAATTTATTTCAGTCTTTTGTAATCTGTGAGTATTGCATTAGTATTAACGTCTACTTGAATTTAATGTAATTTTTTTCTTTTTTCTTTTAAGCCTCTAGAAAGATTTTTTTTTTTTAGTTGATTTCAAACTGACTCCTTAAAATTAGGAAAAGACCTACATTATCAACCAAGGAAGTGACCCCCTTGGCCACCATATTGAGCTAGTAAACTTGAACTCAGGACTTTGATTTCTTTCTTTCCCCTGCTCATCCACAAATCTGAGAAGTATTTTAGCCTTTCTTGACCTCTGAAAACTCTACATTATTTTTAAAGTGTGATTAAGATTTTTGTCTGAGTTTTATGTGCTACTACAGTGATTTATTCTGTTTAGTTGACCAATATTTCAAACTGTTATATGTTTTTATTAATGATTTTCCTATCAGTATCTACAATACTTCCAAAAAGTCCATACATGTGATGAATGGGATCTATTTTTAAATCATATATAAGTCATTGTATTGAAAACATTATTTGGACTGCAGATTTTATTCACACTGTAAATTATATGGATTTTTAACAAGGGCTTTACATATACTACATACTGGCCTAGCTTGGCAAGACAAGTGACTATTTGTGAAGGAGATGGAGATTTTTGTTGGTGCTCATCCTCTTGTGGAGGTGAGGGCATATTTCTTGGAGTTGTTTGCTGCCTAGGCCTAGCCACCTTTAAGCGTTAATACCATCTATTTGCAAATGAATTGAAAAGGAAAGTGAATTTTTAGAGGTAAACCAAAATCAAAATAGAGACCAGAGAGAAGTGAAGGAGCATAAACACTGTTGACCCTGTCATCACATTTTTTATAGTAAATTCTTCTATAGAGGCTTTGTTATGCAATCTTCTGGGTTTTGCATAGACAGGTTTTTCCTAGCCCTAGATAGTCAATATTGATTTTTAAAGAGCATGGAAGGGAGGAGAGAGAGGGAGAGAGAAAGAGAAAGAGAGAGAGAAACATCAGTGTGTGAGAGAGAGACACATCAGTTGCTTGTCTACCGCATGTGCTTGACCCAAGCCTGGACAGAACCCAGCTACATACCATTGACTGGGAATGGAACCTTCAACCCTTAGGTCCACAAGCAGAAGCTCTAACCTCTGAGCAAACTGACCAGGGTTTCTTAGGTATTCTTAAATTTGGTTTAATAATTACTGATTTCAGCCCAGTTAGTATGGCTCAGTTGGGAGCATAATCCATTGCCAGTTCAAATCCGAGGCACATGCCCAGGTTGCTGACTGGTACTCAAGCTCGATCCCCAGTAGGGGGCCTGCAGGAGGCAGTTGATCAATGTTTCTATCTCACCCTCTCCCTCTCCCTTCCTCTAAAATCAATTTTAAAATTTTCTGATCTGATATTGTCTACAGTTGAACCATTCATTTGTGTAGGATCTAGAATTATACTCATTAAACACCCACCCTAATCAAGCACATCTATACAAAGTGCATGGACTTCTCCCTCTATATAGTTACCAAAGATATCACAAAGATATGTAGAACACTGGCCTTTCAGTTGTCAATATTTTGAGGTGTGTGATGAGTAAATGGAAGAGCTTTACATCTTTAGTAGTAGAACTGTCAAGAAGAGTTCATTTTTTTGACCCTTGCCTCCCAAATGCAGACTATTTCAGAATCCATTACAGAGGAAATAAACAGTTGATTTTAAGTTAAGGATGAGCCTAGCAACCATTTGAACTATATTGATGTCAAAAGTATCTCTTTGCCAAGCACTAAAATGCATCTTCAAAAACTACTGAAAATATCCAAGAACTTTAGTGATGAGCTACAAATGGACTTTGGTATTGATAAATAAAAGTCAATATGTATAGTGAAAGGACAACTTACTGTGATAAATGGGCCCACCGTCAGTAAAGATCAAATTATTGACTATCTAGGGCTAGGAAAAACCTGTCTATAACTAACTTCTGCAGGTGAGAAGAATTAGCCACAACAGCAGTTCAGAAAAAAGCTCAAAGAATTCATTAAAAATACATACAAAAGTAGGCAGCAACATTTTGTTAACAAATACATTTGTGGCACTAGGCTAATATATTTCTTTGGTCATACCCAGCCAGGCACACAATTTTTTGTTGCCTGAATGAGCTCCCATTTGGCTCACTGTTTTTCCAATCAAGAAGATCTAATGCAAATTTTACTTCTGGTCTACACTCTTACAGGGAGCTTACCTCTGCATTCCTTAAAACCATATCACTCTTGAACTATTCTCTCTAATGCTCCTACTAGTTACTTTTCATTATATCTCAACTAGATCACAAGTTGTATGAGGGCACATAAAAAGTGCTTTCATTTTTTTACCTCTCATATTGTCTAGCAAGGAGCTCTATCCATAATAAGCACTAAATCAATAGTTGTTGATTTCATCGTTTTGGAAATGATTCATTAGAGAAGCCTTGGTCACACATCATGTCAGAGTTTAATGATGAAATATCACAGGAAACACCCAAAAGAACAATTGCAAAGATTAGCCTCTCTCAAAAAAAAAAAGTAGAATGGTGGTATTTAACCTTTCCAATGCCTGTTGTTCCCCATTGACAGAATGTAGGTGTTTCTTTTGCAGTAAATTTAACTGGAACCTCTATAAACTATCCAGTAAAAAATGGCAAATCTCGTACCATCTCAGATTTGAAGCTAAAGTGTAATGAAGTAAAATATCTGAAGAATAGCTTTCTCCATTCTCCTACCCCACACAAATCACACCCTTCACCATCAGTGGTGAAGAAAAAAACAGCTGCATGGCTCCCACCCCTGGGAGTGTAACGAAGCTAAAAACTTTCTGGCTTTTTTGAGATGTCACTTCATCCTGGGCCACTTTATTGCCACTAAAAGTGTTTGCAGGTGTTTACTTTGCTGTTCTAATACCATGCTCTCTTCCTCTAGAAGAGAACAGAGTTTTATTGGAGGAATGAATGAATGAATGAATGAATAGGTGAACATTTTAAATTATGAAAGAACAGCGTATGAGTGATAAGGGCTATTCATTTGCCCAAATAAACATAAGTTCTACCTGATTAGCTGTCGGCGATAGACTTCCTTATATGATTAATTCCCTATTATAAAGACTAATATCAGTATTTCATAAAATTAGCAAGATACAGAGAGATAAAAATTATTAAAACAGGCCAAGAAATCTTGACCAATGTCATATTGCTCTGCAATTTTGATGCATTTAATTATCCCACTGAAAGAGTTCACAAAAACTTTGGATTCAGAAATAATCTCTAAGTATGATCTAAACTGGGGGAAATTAAAGGCAGCTACACCAATAGCACTTAGGCCATGTGTGTCATGTTGCTCCTTTCAAGTCACAGACTACCTCAGACCACCATTTTTCAAATAAGCATCCTTCATACCAGGCGGGCCTAAACAAGAGACAGTTGACAGTAGTTTCAAGCACATATCCTCTCAGATCAGGAGGACATATAGCAGGGTACCTCTGCTTCATTCATTCATTTTGCAAATCCTTCAAGAATACTTTCTATGGCCCATGATATACAGAGGTGAATAAAACAGGCTACCTGCTTTCTTTCTTTTCAAAAAATTCAAATGTACAACATGAAAAGTTGGTTTTATTCATCTAAAGTCAGAATTTCATGTATTTTCCTCATCATTTGTTCTCAAACAAAAGGTTTTAGAGATGCAGGGAATCCAAACTCTGCAGGCACTTCCACAGAACAGAGTACTGTCCGTTCTGAGGGGTGCTGAAACTGTGGGGCTGGACTCTGTGGCTCAGAAGTATGTTACTAGTCTCCTTTAAAGTTTGCATATGCGAGCCTCGGGCTGCGATCGCCAACACAATGCACACTCCACCCCAACACAAACAAGAGCACGACCACGGCTGTTCCGCTGTCGCTCATGGGATGTGTGAAGAAGCCTCGCCTCAACCTCTGCGCTTACTCTCATCCCCTAACGGAGTTTTGGGAACAGTGTCCCCGTTCGTTCCCCTGTGCCAACAAACGTGTTATTTCATGTATAATATAAATACATATTTCCTTTATTACATTTATTGCTCATAAATGTCTCGTGTCTTATCAAGACCGGAGGAGGCAGTGGTCGGGCTTGCCGCAGCCATTTGTGAGAGATAAAATTCCAAAGTAGTAAAAAATATACATATTTATGTTGTTTGACTTCAGAAAAGTGTGACAATTTATATTATTGTAGGCGTGCTTTGTTTCATTATTCACTGGGTTTTTCTCATGAAGGCATGTCCACTTTTCCTGAGATATGACTCAGTGAACAAATGTAATATGGAAATATGTTTCTTATGGAGATAATTTAGACCACGTATTACAACCTGTGGGAAAATGTGGAAACTTGAGTCTATGTTTTCTCTAGTGGCACCAGTGATTGTAATGTGCTTATAGGAAATTTTAGGTTCCTGTGATAGTTTCTGTTTCTGTTCATAATTCCTACTCGGAAAATAATGCCTCATGACAAGTTTCCTGGAGACCTCCCATGGAAAATACTAGCCCTCTTCATTATCATGTGCAGTGTATTCATTCTATGTTTTAAAATTTTTATAGGGCTTTTTTTTTAGATAATTGGTACCATAGTTGTTTTTTTTTTAATTTGATGGAGAACCACAACGTATGAAAAGTGCTCATGAGTGGTGATTTGTGCGACAAAAGGAACCATTGCCCCAGCGAAGCACTGGTCTTTCTAATTGACTAGCCTGATGTCCCTCTCTGTGTCCTATTGCCATTAATTGACTATATTGTTTTAGATTTATGCATTAAAAATACGATTTCTACTTCGAAGGGATCACTTTGTTACTTTGTAGCTTTTAAGCTGATGCCATGAACTTATTTTTCTTCTAAGATAAAGTCTCATCTATAGATTTTTCAACTAATTACATGTCTGCCAATACATACTTAGAGGATACATTTTATTTCAATTTATTGTTTGTGTTTACATCATGTGTCCCTGGAAATCACTGTGGAACTGAAAGGAACTGTTTTAATGGTGTTTATTACTACTTTTTCATCACTCTTCCTTTTCTCTCTCACTCTCTCTCTTTCTAATAGCTTCAGCCGGTCTGGTCAAGCATGACAGCCACTCAAACTCGGCAAACTTCCAAGACACTGAGAATGCGCCTGACAGATGTGTCGTGAAAGAGTCTGAGAGTCCAGGTGAAAGCCATTTAAAAATAGTCAAGTATAAAATGATAAATTTGACACAGCTTTGGGGTCCTCGGAAGAGGGGGTGAGACAGGACATTGTAATGCTGTTTTCCCTTAGCAGCTGCACTGTCAAATTAATGGTCACCTCCAGGGGTCAGGGTGTGGAGCTGTTATCTTTTCCTCTTTCATCAAGAATTCAGTTGGAGGAAGTACAAAGGCTTTATGGCTGGAAAGGAAGCTGACACTATTAGTTCATTATCATCAATTTTAGGCTACCCTGGTTAATAGACGCAGAGATTAGAAACTAAAGAAACGGCAAGATTTTGAATATTTCAAATAATAGGATCAAGCAGAAAGGGAGAATTAGGAACAAAGGAGATGCAAATGGTCATCATTACAATCTATTTACCTTTCTAAATACAAACAGGATTCTACTTGGCACGAGTGGATTTTCGCATAACAGTAATGGACTAAAGGATATTGTCAACTGTTTAGAAAGAAAGAAAAAGAAAATAATAATCCTTCCCCATTCAATAAGATGTACCCAGTTTTCAAGTTATTTATGTTTGTATTTTCTTTGTAGGAAGAATAGATAGAAATGTATTGGAAACATAAAGCAGAGCACTTTAGCATAGATTTTTGTTTCCGTTTTTGTTATCTTTTGAAGCATGCCTAATCTTAACAACTAATTAACTAAAAAGAAAAAAAAATCTCTGTGAAAGCTGAAGGGCATTTCTGGATCACTACAAAGACAAAGGCGCTAAAAAGTACCTTATTACCATGAATGAAAGAGTTAACAGTCTTCCTCCACTAAACATTTTTCTTTCCTATTTTCTCTGGCTGCTGGGTACCCTCTCCCATCTTTGTGTGCTGATCCATGTATCAGATTTTTGATTCATCCTCTCTGTGGCCTGTCAGCTTAGTTAAGAGATTTCCAAATCTTGTAGCCTTCGCTGACAGGGGGCAGCTGCAAACAGTCCCCTGATCCTTCCCCGAGGAGAGCTACTGAGATTTAATTTTCAGTGAAAGGTGCAGCCTGCAATCTATGTCAGGTCCCCTAAGTCATCTCGGAACCCCAATAGGCCCAGTGGCGATGGCATTGTATTTCAGTCCCTCCACTGCACGAAGATTCCTCAAAAGATGGACTGCTGCCCGGTGTCTGCTCTCAGCCGCACTTCTGCTCTCCCGCAAATGGAGAAATGGCATCTTTAGGAATGACAGAAATTTCTCATCAGCACAGTAAACCCATCCCCTGTCACATCTAAAAGACAAGTCTAGATCTAAAAGGGAGAGGACAGGGGTAGCATTAATTTTCCAAAATAAGATTAATTTAAAATAAAGTTTTTGTTTAGACTCAAATCGCCTAATTTTGACTAGGTTTTTAAACTGTTTTAACAATTGGTTTTCTATCAACCATTTGTCAGGCAGTTAAATCCATGAGGCATGTCGTTACCTGAGTGTTCATTGCTTTGACAAGAACAGATTCACTTTATACCATTTCAGAAGTCGCATAAATTTCCATCATTCCTCTGTATGAAAATTCTTGTGAGATTCAAAGATAACCTGGTCAAATCTGATATCAACAAAAGGAGGTATCAAAAACCAGAAAGATTAATTAGAAACTAAAGGTGCTGATAAAGAACCTTAACTTTAAACGGCAGCACTGTCTATACATTGGACATCATTAAACTGGTAATAAAGAATGAATTACTCTGGCTTTTTCCTCTGTCCACTCTACATTTTAAGACATCTTGCCTTATAGGCCTGGAAACCTCTGGAGAGTTCACTACTGGTCTCACTGCCTTCCACTGAGAATTTGTGGCTTGGTTGTCATGGAGACATCGTATTTCTCCAAGAATTTCTCATATTGATCCGTGGCCAGGCGTAAATGGCCAAGCAAGTGTGAGGAATAAAGGGGGCTGGGCAGTCCTATAAAATGACCAGGGCTTGTGGATTGGAAATAAGCTCATTGCAAACACTTAGGTGAAAAGAAAGAAGCGGTTTTATTTTGTTTCAGGATTTCTTTCTGCACTTTGGACCATTGTCTTCTTTCACTATGAACTGAAAGAAACTTGTTAGTCACTTGTCATGTCAGATCTTTGGCGCTTGTCCTGACACAGCTGTCAGCCTTCCAGCTCCGTGCAGTTCAGGGACACACAACAAAGAGGCAATGGCATGAATTATTTATTGCTCCTTGTGTGGATAAAATTCTGTGATAAGAAATTAAGACACTTCTGACAGAGGTGCTTGTTTAGTAAGAAAGATTTTGATGAAAGAGTGCTTTTTTTTTTTTTTTGAAGTATGAGCATGGGAGAAGCAAAATTCTTAAAACTGAACATGAAGGGAGGGATGGGAAATTGGTGGCATAGAGGAACTTTCTTGACCTGTGTAAATGTGACTGTCTGTCCAAAAATTAACTTCAAGCTATTAAGTCATTCAAATATTCAAACTACTGTCATTCAAATATAAGGACTCCAAAACTAGACATACTACTTTAGTGATAAGTTAGCTCTATTTACCATGTAAGAGGGCATTTAACCACCTTTGTTAGAAGAAAAAGAAATTGAGGGGGTTTAAGTGATAAGCTTTGGTAAGGTGCCTTCAAACCAATACATGTGCTTCAGTAGTTAAGCTTATAATTGTATTCATATATTTGTTATTCTTTGTATAAAAGGAAGTGAATTTAAATCATGAATGCATTATTCTTACCATCTTCACCTGGAATATTATTAAAATTTAAAATTCCTTTTAACATTTTCATGCAAAAATGTTACGCACAAAATCCCCCAGTTACAAAATTGAATGTAGGCAGTCTTCAAGCTTTAAGGGATATTGACCTTATATAGTTTTATCTATGCAATTCTAAATGACTAACATATTTATTACATCATTTTTTAATGAATAGACCCATTGTTGGGACAGCATATAGAAAATTAAAACAAAAAAAATCATTTTCCCATCCAAGCACAGTTGAAGAATATTGTCTCATATATTGTTCTTTTCACATAAAGTGTTTTCTTCGTAAATCCTCTACACATTTCACATTAGTTTTTCTAGCTTCATGTTGCTGCTACCAACTCATTTGCACATGCAGAGTGCAAAGGGGCATTGAAGATAAAAAACCTAAAATAGCTTTTTAAAAAGGTGAAGTCGAAGTTTTTTAAACATTGGTAGAACGTTTAAAATGTTACTACTAAAACCAAATTCTTAGAATTTGTATAAGACAGTAAGACTGACTTCATGAACTGACTGTATTTGAATACCATGGGTTTCGAATTTCATCTGTAGAGTTGTTTTTCCATGGACATTACTGCTCTCTGGCACTGGAGCGAGGGGGATGCCTGTCGGTAAAGGGGCTGGAGTGTGCGTGTAGGCCACGATTTAGAGGTGTGCTGCTGCGGTTGCTCAGCTGGTCTGCAGAGCACTTGACCTGACTCATCATGCCATTGTGATCTCTCGATTGGTTCAAGCTGTGTACCCAGGCGAGTGACTGCAGTCCATTAAGGTTGGCAAAGCCACTTTAGACCAGAGTGTTCTTGTTACTCTGACTCTGCTAGTGAACCTGGAGGTCTTATCTGATAGGTTAAGGTCTCCCTCCACTGTGTCTTTCCTTTGGAATAATTCATTAGCAAAGAGTTTCGCCTCACAGGTGAATCCCAGATTGAAGTTTCTGCCTTAGAGTCTGTGAAGTCTACTTTATTCTACACTGGCATTTACACATCCCTGAAACCTGTGGGAATTACTTGGATGTCTAGTAACAGAAGCATTGAGACCACATCGTGGGCTTGCAGCTCCCTTTCTTTTTGAGATTTTAGGGCTGTTAGGCTTTTCTTTCTTTGGCTCTTCAAAGCCTGGTTGCTTCTGCGTCTGAAAGACGCTATCCCCAAAACAGTTCAGTTTAGTCCTTTGCTGGTTAACTTCTTGTTTTCTGTTTCACGCAGTGTTTAAAGCTTGGTTCCCATTCTCTAGGATATAAAAGTCTTCTTGCTGCTCATCTTTGCACTCAGGATGATGAAAAATTTAGTGTGACGTTCACAATGTTTATCTGAGTGTTAATGAGAGACCTTGAGCTTTTATCACCTTATTGGCTTGGAAAATGAAGAATTTTACTTCCTGGTGCACTTAGGATAGTACACATAAATATAGCTTCAGCTGAAAAATAGTAGTGACAATAGAGAAAGTACCAAAAAAGCATTCAGACAAGCATTGTCACGTCATTCTGAAGTAATTTATAATCAGTATGCATTCTGCTGTTAATAGAACATTTTAGTGATTTCTTATATAGCACATTATGTGTGTGGTTTTATATACATTATTGTCAATCAATATAGCATTTGCATGAATGTGATGAACAAAACTAGATTTCTCATAGTTTCCAGGAGATACTGCATTGTGAAGAGCTAAGGTGGATTTTTTTTTTCTTTTACTATTCTGGCTCATGAATCACAGCAAAAATCAGGTAACAGAAAGTAGGACAGATTCAGGACTGGAGTGTTGGAGATGGCTGATGATGATGCATGAAGCAGAAAAAATGTGGAATGTGTGAGCAGCCCATCAATCATAGCCATAGAGAACCCACTTCCTATGGTTGCTGCTAAAAAAAAATGTTCTAGAAGGAGTAAAAATAATTTCAGTAGTAAAAAACATCTAAACTCTTTCTAGTTGTGTTTAAAATATCAAATTTTTTTATTTGCCCAAAGGGAAACATTTAAAGCATTACCTAATAACTTTTAAATAATGTAAAATTTCTTGGCAAATATATTATTTTATGTAGCATATATTATACAATACAGAATATGGTTTAACTAAACCAAATAATCAGGTTTTTGAGTTTTGCCAGTAGGCGTGGGAGTTAGTATGTATGGTCACATCACTGATACAAATGTGTTTAGAAGTAGTTAACTAAGGCACAGTGCTCCAATTAGTTTGATAATCCAAGTAATTAAAAACAAGTGATATATTTTAGACTGCAATAACAATCATTGAAGTAGTCTGAGAAATAAATGTTTTTCTTTTATTCTATAATTCAAATCATATTTCAACTAGCATTTAAACATTTGACCCTAAAACTGCAGTTGTGGGCTTTTCTAAGAATAATTCAGCTCCTTGAAATTTAAGAAAAAATGCTAATTTCTAATCTATTCAGCTTGTTAAAAACATTCAGCTTTTTGACAATGAAAAAACAACCTATATTAATAATGTGTGTAATTAAACCTGGTTTATAAGATAACAATATTTTATTATATTAATATATTTAATATAAATTAAAAAATGCAGAAATTATAGGTAACTCCTTTTTCCCCCTCTTTTCTTCTTACCTTTATTTCTTTTCTCATTCCTTCTTTCCTTTCATCCTTCTCTCTCTTCCCTCCCTTCCATACCCCCTTTCTTCCTCCTTTCTTTATTTCATCATAATAATGCAAGATAATCTGTTTTCTTGTTAGGTGAGCCAAGGCATCGTTCATGGATAGCAAAGATGTGCTTCTGCAAGCTGTGCTAAATGAAATATCATCTATAGGAATTGCATTTGGACATATTAAGAGATCCAAAACATGCCATTTGTTTATCGTTGTATGTATGCTATGGTGTTATTGTTCATGATATATGGTTGTAGTAGATTTGCTAATACTTTAGCCAGAGTATATTGAAAGTGTAATTACTGATAGAAAATATCCAAATTTTTCTAATTTTAGAAAACCATTGTCTAATTCATTCTATACTCCTGTTTCTCTTATTTTAATATTTTCAACAAGGAATGTCAGCCCACAGGCATAAATTTAAACACCAATTTAGATTTTCTTCCATATCTTCAGTTCCTGAATTATATAATAAGCAACATCAAAACCACATTGCTTTTAAACAGTGTAACACACAATGCTTTAAATTTAATGTTGCTTCAATGTATTTAATCAAAACTTTACCAAATGTGTTTGATTTGTTAGGTTAGGACATTTTGTTTTAGTAGAAGCTTTAATTCAGATCAACCACCCTGTAGTAAATCTGATGCCTAAGGATGAAATGTTGTCAACAAGTAGCTAGTTCCATTTAGTCATCAATTAGCCCAAATAAGTGATACGGTGTGCAATAGAGACCAACCTGGTGCAGGAAAGCTGGATTTCTAATAACATAGGAGCTAATGTCTCTAGCTAAAGGTTGATCTTGTTGGCCATATAGATATGAATTTGGGAAGGAGACCATACTTATAGCGCATCACAACTGATCCTTATGGAGTATAAACTCTTGCAGGTCTTTTCCCAGAAAGAAACTTGACTAGCAAGAATTCTTAAACTAAAATGTGCAAAGCAATATAAATATGAACAGACATAAAGTGCTCATCTATCAAGGCCCTTGGTGATCTGATTTATTTGCTGTATTGTGTATTATTCTTTTCTCCAAGAAGAATAAAAATAAATTTAAACCATTGCCAAATTTAGCATTTTTTTTAGATCTAAGAAAACCAATACTGAAACCTTGATGAATATTTTATGATGTCCCTAGCCATAAAAAATTAGAACTGACATAATCCTACATTACTAAATGAGATTTTTAAGATTAGCTTGGCATCATTTTGTAGGTGCTAAAATTAATAATTCATATTACATGGCTAATTAAAATACTTAATATGAATTCTGGAGGCCAACACCAACAACTACCAAACATTTTAATTTCTAAAAATGTGACTTTATATAATACTCCCTAATATCCATGTGTAAGTTATTAATCAAATCTAGTCTCTTTAAAAATGATTTTTTAAATATTGGCTTACATTCAACATTTCAGTAATTTCTGTTGTAAGGAGAACTTAAACTAGCAAGTTGTCAGACAATTATTTGGATCAACCACGTGGCAACCCTAACCACAGCTAACAGCTCAAAAGTTAATTACGTGTCTGTCCTTTTTGATGGCCTCGCCTTAAGTAACCAATTGATGAATTGTATTAGTGAGCAAACATGTTTGTATCTAGCATCTTTCCTTGTCATTGTAATAATTCATTAAAAATTATCTTGTGCTTTTTTTCTGACAATAATATTGGTGACATTTATGACTATATATTTCCCTCCAAGGAACATCACATTTTCTAATTCGCAGGTAGGAATTCTCTTCTTCATTGCTGAGTTACACCTGGGCTGTTCTAAGGAGGGCAGTGTCTGGAAAGAACGTAGGTTTCACTGCCGCATGTCCGGGCGGCTCGTCCCTGCTGTGCTTCTCAGACCCTCACTTCTTCATCCGCATAGAGAGCGCCCCACAGGGTCTGTGCGAAGGCACCCCACAGGATGGGCTGTGGGGGGCAAGCTGAACCCTGTAAAGCCCTTCAAATAGAAGGCGAAATGTATAGCATTATAAACGTACAACTGCAGAGGTGGCCTTAGGCCTCAAACATTCTGTTGCCGTTTTAGAAAATAAGTTAAGGCTACTTTGAACATGTCACATTAGAAAAATGGTAAGAAAACACTTGGCCAAATAGCACCATTCTATCGAGTTGAGGGTATTTTGAGGTAATTTTTATTTCCTTGTGCATTTTTCTCCAATGTTCTGCTTCTTTTTGAAACCTTTTATAATTACTCAAGTGAGTAATTACTCAAAAAATGATGTTTCTCTTCAATCTTTAGAGGGCACATTATAATAATTGAATTTTTAAAAACTGAGTTTTATGCCATGTGTTTAAAGTGAAGGCTCAGAATGCATTAATCCAATTGATTTTTAAAGTCTTATTTTTACAGAATGGACCATTCATGCAATTTTTATATTGCAGACATTTTGACTATATGGTTATTTAAAAGCAGTGCTCTATACCCTTTGATTCTCCACAAAATGTTTTATGTGTAAAATGCCCAAAGTTTTATCTAATCACGTAGGAAAGTCATTGCTTGGTAAATGTGTGCATAGTTAGCATTGTAAAATACTTTCAAAAGTAACTGTAACCAAAAAGTTGCGAAGTTAAAACTCCCTTGAGTAGCTAGCTATCCTTCTGATGAAGTTCCAATGGCTTCAGTATAGTGAGTGGTTCCCAGACCACTTTGCTGTGATTCCATCAACAAGGACACAACAGATGGCATGAAGGAAAATATATAAACTGGAATGAAACAGTTTGCCAGGGCAGGGCTCAGGGAAGGCCTGTCCTGGCACAACTCCTTACTCCTCTCACCTTCATTCCAAGCTTCTCAGATCCCATCTTTATTTAGAATTTTGACATCATGTTTTGTTTTTTGTTTTTTATTCATTTGATATTCATTAATATTTTATTCAAATATATCTTAATTACTGAGTTTTTTGCCACTCGCTAGTCTTAAACCCTATTTATTAAGTCTGGGAAAATTTTACCTTTATCTCAAAAAGCATACTGGAGATAAGTAGACTTACCATTGCATCATTATGGGCATGATTACGATGATACGAATGGTAAAAAATTATTTTTAATACCCTATGAAAACTAAAGCCACAGACCATTGCAAATGTTTGACATGGCTTCTGTTGGTGCATAGGGGAAATACATGGTTCTTTCTTTTGACACTGTTTCTCCAAGTGCCTTTTTTTTTTTTTTTTTCATTGCACGGAGCATATTTTTCTATCATCGATTTTAGGGATCCATTAGGGATCCTTTAAGGATACTTCAGCACACTGCTGATTGTAAAGGCAGGAGTGATTTTTTTCTCTTACTCAAGGATACAAGGTTTTTAATAATTAGTACAGATTTAATACTGTGCCTGAATCTGCAAAGTGCCTGCAAACTGTCAATATTCATAACATTATGCAACAGCAATAATTGGTTGGTCCATGCTCACAAAACCTATCATTTATTCACTTAACAATCATTTTAATTGCTATTATCTATGAAGTCATCAATCAGCTTTTCGATCTTGCTCGTGTGTTTTCTAGGGAGGAAAGGTTTGCACAGAGCCTCAGTAACTGAGGTTGGTGGTCTCAAATGATGCCATCTCAGGTAAGAGGACAGTTTATGATGTGTTCTTCACATATCACAAGTTTCCTTTAGACTCTAAAGAGATGTCCTGTTAATTCTTCAGTGGCAATCACATTTTCTATCAGAAGTAACCACTCTTATCTACATCAAGAGAATTCTTACATTTATATTATCTCCATTTACATCAATTTATAGTTATAATCAACTGAAGAAACATTCTTTAATTTTCCTTTTGTATGGCAGAGCCTGCCAGGAAAACAAAAACCACAACAAAAACCCTATAGCCCAGTGACATCAAGAGCATTCATCCTGTCCCAGAGACAGCCACAGCCACAGGGATCAAGTTACACTGAGGACTGTTTTTATGATCAGGAAGATTTTATTGGATCAACCTCTATTTCAAATAATCAGTGTATTCCCACCAATCATAGCAAAACCCTCTGGTCCAATTTCTGCAAGAACTTGAGACAGAAAACGAGGTGAAAATAACAAATACTATCATTTCGACTGTCATTGGCATACTCAAAGCAACGAATTTGGGGATTTCTAACGTATGTCTTCATAGAGCATATATATACTGCGATGCATGCTTGTCCGGAAAGGTGCTGGGCTTTGTGTGTAGTCTCCCTGCCATGTAGGTGGCAGCAACACTCAAGGCTAGAAATGTTCTTTTATATTCTCTCAGCTCTAGCCCAAAGCATATTCTTACAAAAAGTCTTTGTGGAAGAGAAAAGGCTTAAAGTGTACAGACAAATTTCTCTGTGTCCTCACATATCTCTAAAGCACTATTTTAAGGTTGTGCTAAAGTGGTTCCCCTGATGTGGAAACATTCATCATTCCCCTTAATACAGAAGTCATATTCTGCTCTCGTACACGTTGGTAATATTAGGTTTCTGTTTCTTTATTTACTAGGATCTTAGTTCTTATCGTTTCTCAGGCTAAAGCCTTTTTCTGATGAAAAAGGAAGAAAACTGCTTCAAATAACTACCACCTGGGAAATAGTAAAAGTTGTCCCTTTATTCTTTGTAAACAACCAAGTAGCAGAGTATTTAGTAAATGTGAACAAATTTTCCTTTAGTCTTCCAAATGAAGCCATTTTCTCTGATTGTCCTAACTAGAGGTGACTGCATTCAAGTTACTTCCTTGTGCAAATCAAATGAAGTCCAAGACACCTGAGAGTCAAGACAAGCAGGATAGGCACCCTGATGCACAGGTGAAGAAGATAATTAAATTCCTAGGTCTGGGGAGATCACTGAATGGTTTGGAAAAGGTGAGAATTCTATCTAATATCTTTCACTCTGGCTTTTAATACTCCTCACTGCATTTGTTCTTCATGTCCTTGATCACTTTCCCCTAATATCTATATAGTTTTTTGCCCTATAGGAGGCATTGAAGATAGAGTCTAAAATACAGTAATTGTGTCTAAGCTCCTTCACTTTCTTATGAGCTATTTGGCATTAAAAAAAGCAATTTCAAGCTTCTTGTCAGATGGCAGCACAGGTAAACATGGTATTTGCATTCTCTCACAACCACATCAAAATTACAATTAAACTACAGTATAAACATCATTCAGAACGACATGAAATCTAAGCTGAATGGAAGTCCTATAGCTAAGGATATAAAGAAGAAGCCACAGACAGACTGACAGGAGGGGCAGAGGCACCGAACAGGCTGGTCCCACACCCGTGTGTGGTTGTTAAACATTAGGCTGCAGAGGTCTCCCTAAGCAGTCCCAGACCCACACCTGGTACCCCAGCCCAGGGTTCCAGTCCCAGAAATCTAGGGTTTCACAGCCAGACTTCTGGCTGTGAAAGCCAGCAGGGATCATGGGTGAGTGTGTGAGAAATTAAGAATATACTAATTGAAATGAAGAATAGTTTACAGGAAATCAACATTAAAATAGACAAAGCAGAGGATCAAGCCAGCAAGTTGGTAGCTAAAGAGGCAGAAAACACCCAATCAGAACAGCAAAAAGAAAAAATAACTTTTAAAAAAATGAGGATGATTTAAGAAGCCTCTAGGGCAAAGTCAATCATACCAATATCCACATCATGGGGATGCTGCAAGATGAAGAGAGAAAACAAGGAATGGAAAACTTATTTGAAAAAATGATTGGAAACTTCCCTAACCTGATGAAAGAAACAGACATACAAGTTAGGGAAGCACAAGAGTTCCAAAGAAGAGGAACCCAAAGATGCCCACACCAAGACACATCATAATTAAAATGGCAAAGATTAAAGACAAATAGAAAATATTAAGAGCAGCAAGAGAAAAATAGTTAGTTACCTACAAATGAACTTGCATAAGACTGTCAGCAGATTTCTCAACAGGAATTCTATAGGCCAGAAGAAATTGGCAAAAAATATCCAAAGTAATGAAAAGCAAGGACCTACAACCAAGATTACTCTAGCCAGCAAAGCCATAATTCAGAATTGAAGGTCATATAAATTAGCTTCCCAGACAAGGGAAAGCTAAAGGAGTTTATCTCTCCAAAACCAGTATTACATGTTAAGTGGTCTTTAAGAAGAAGAAGAAAGACAAAAGGTATGAACAATAAAATGACAATAATTGCATATCTATCATTCACATGTTCATTGCAGCATTGTTTACAATAGTCAAGAAAGCAATCTAAGTATTCATCCACAGATTGAGTATATACAGTGGAATATGACTCAGCCATAAAAAAATAATAAAATCTTGCCATCCACAACAATATGAATAGACCTAAAGAGCATTGTGCTGAGTGAAAACGAGAAATGAACAAGCATAATGGAAACAGACTTATCGATACAGAAACATTTTGATGGTTGCCAGATGGAAGGGGTATTTGAGGGAAGGGGGGGGGAAAGGTGAAGATATTAAGAATTACAAATTTGTAGTTACAGAATAGTCATTCTGTAGGGGGATGTAAAGTATAGCATAACCAATAATATTGTAACCACTATGTATGGTGTCAGATGGGTATAAGATTTATCAGGGAGATCACCTCATAAGTTATATAAATGTCTAACCACTGGGTTATACACCTGAAACTCATATGATATTTTACATTAACCGTAAGTAAAAATAAAAAATCTATACTAATAAAAGGGTAATATGCTAATTAGACTGGACATCTTCCAGACATCCTTCTGGATGTCCTTCCAGACAAAGCCACGGTGGCAGGGGCCAAGGCAGAGCAGTTAGGGCAGTAGTGGGATCAGGCCAGCAGGGGAGAGCAGTTAGGGCGATCAGGCTGGCAGAGGATAGCAGTTAGGAGGATCAGGTTGGCAGGCAAAGGCAGTTAGGGGTGATCAGGCTGGTAGGCAGAGGTGGTTAAGAGTGATCAGGCAGGCAGAGGTCCCGGATTGGAGAGGGTGCAGGCTGGACTGAGGGACCCTCTCCCCTTCCCCCGGTGCAAAAATTTCATATTTCATGCACCAGGCCTCTAGTATATGTGTGTGTGTGTGTGTGTGTGTATTTAAAAAGAAAAGTAGTTTCATGGAATACCCTGAACTTCAATTTTCTCATCTATACATTGGGAGTAATTATTCTAATTTCTCAAGCACCATATTGTGTACTATTATTATTGAATATAGTATCACAAATAATTGAAATTACTACACATATAAGAAACACCTGATTATAATCTTAATTATAGACCACCATATGGCACTTCAGTGGCTGAGCAAACTTTTCACTCAGATTAGAAAGAGCATTTTGACATGAACAAGCTAAATAGGTTGTTTTAATAAAAGTTTCTTCATTTAACATGTTTTATGTTAGCTGAGTACTCCCAGGATCAAGAAGTAGTTTCAAAGTTTTCAACAGTTTATTTAACAGACAAGGCTTTCACTAGCTCAGTGGGTAATAATAATTAGTAAATAGATTTAATTCTGGGTCCTGAAAGATAATTTGCTGGGAGTGTTTTATGTCAGATTGGGACAGGTTCTATCTGTTATACAAAATGACAGATAGCTTCCCTCTAGATTTTTATCAGTCTTCATATTATCAGATGACCCTAAAAAACATGTTTCTATAGCTTTATATGAGTGTGATGAAAGAGACCAAACCAAAATACATAGGTTCTAAATACATAGGGGCAAAGAGGTACTCTGAAACTTAAAAAGTCAATAGTGAGTTCCTGAGAAACTGTGTGTAAAGAAGTGTATATTCCATTCTGTCTTCCCACTGAGGATGGTATATATTGAGAAAAGTTTTCCTATTAGACAAAAATCTGGAAATGGATGCACTGAGTGAAAAAATCTAAGTCAAGAGAGAGTTATAGTGGGGGGTGACTGTGGCATTAGGAGCATCAAACATCTGAAGAGGGATGCTCATCTTTATTTTTATTTTAATACTTCATGGTAAAATTTCTGCCTCTGCTTCTGTCCCCTTCTTTTCCCTCTCTCTAAGTGGAAAGAAAGAACATTGGTTAAACGGGAGGAGGAGGAAGAGATGTAAAAGGAGGAGGAGAAGGAAGAGGAGGGGGAGGAAGGGGAGGGGAGAAAGTAGAGAGGAAGAGGACGGGAGGGGAAGGGGGAAGGAGGAGAAAAAGAAAAAGGACAATGTCAATGACTATGGAGGTTTTCAATTGAAGTAGAAAATTAAAGACATATTCATCTCCACTCTATTCTGAAGTTCCAATGAAACAACAGGATAAATGACATAAACCCAGACAATATAGAGAATGGGAAAAGAAATAAAAACAGCAAAAACTTAAAAACTGGAAAGCAAATAAATGCCATAGGGTATAATGCCAAGAAATGAACTGATGATGTTACGGAGCTCCTTAAACCTCAGAAATTAGAGTCAATCGTGATCTCTTTAAGTGGGGGTACAGGTGTTACTAAAACAGGAAAACTATAATAATAAAAGCATAGTATGCTAAGTAGACCAGATGGCCAAATAACCTGCTGAATGTCATTACAGACATACTTCTGGACAAAGCAGTAGAGGGGGCCAAAGAAGAGGTGGTTAGGAGCAATCAGGCAGGCAGGTGAGTAGTTAGGGGCAATCAGGTAGGAAGAGAGAGTAGTTAGGGGTGATCAGGCAGGCAGGTAAGTGGTTAGGGGCAATGAGGCAGGCAGCAGAGGTGGTAAGGGGCGATCAGGAAGGCTGGTGAGTTGTTAGGGGTGATCAGGCAGGCAGGCAAGTGGTTAAGGGCAATCAGGCAGGCAGGCAAGTGGTTAGGAGCAATGGGGCAGGCAGGCAGAGTGGTTGGGGTGAACAGGCAGGCAGGTGAGTGGTTAGGGGTGATCAGGCAGGCAGGCAAGTGGTTAGGGTCGATCAGGCAGGCAGGCCAGTGGTTAGGGGCAATGAGGCAGGCAGCAGAGGTGGTTAGGGGCGATCAGGCAGGCAGGTGAGTGGTTAGGGGTGATCAGGCAGGCAAGTGATTAGGGGCGATCAGGCAGGCAGACAAATGATTAGGAATGATCAGGCAGGCAGGCAGGCCCGTGGTTAGGAGCCAACAGTCCCAGATTGTGAGAGGGATGTCCAACTGCCGGTTTAGGCCTGATCCTGCAGGAATCCCTGCAGGATCAGGCCTAAACCGGCAGTCAGACATCCCCTGATAGGTCCCAGATTGCGAGAGGGTGCAGGCTGGGCTGAAGGAACCTTCCTGCCATGTATGAATTTTGTGCACTGGGCCTCTAGTTTAAAAGAAAAAAAACATAATATCTTTGATTCCCACCTCCATTTCCCTACCCAGCTGATATCTGAAGGTTCCCTCCCTGGAGAGGTGAACAGGAGGGATTCCGGACTCAGAACACCAGGCCCAGATAGGGGTTGAGGCATCATCCTAAAAATGAAGGATGGATAAAAATCTGCACACTGATGGCCACATCCCACTCTAACTCCCTTCTGCTTTGCTTCCAAAATGTTGATAACTATTCGTATTAACTTTGGACACAAGAGGCATATAATTTTTTTCTGGTAAAAAAAAAGACTGAGGCCAGAAAGCTCCTGAAAAGATGCTTAATATAATTAATCATTAAGGAAATACAAATGTAAATCACAATGAGATACCATCCCATTCTCCGTAGGATGGCTACTATTAACAAAACAGCACCACAGAAAATCATGTGTCTTGGTGGGATGTCAAGAAACTGGGACCCCTGTGCACTGTGGGGACGTAAAATGAGACAGATGGTATACAAAATAGTACGGTGATGTCTCAAAAAGTGCAAAACAGAATTATAACCCAACAATTCTACTTCTGGGTATATTTCCAAAAGAATATTTGAAAGCAGGATCCTAAAGAGATATTTGTACATTCATGTTCATAGCATTATTATTCACAATAATCAAACCCAAGTGTCCATCAGCAGATGAATGGGTAAACAACATGTGGTATACTGATTCAGTGAAAAATTATTTAGCCTTAAAAAGAAAGACAATTGGAATACATGCTACAACATATATGAACCTTGAAAATATGCTAAATAAAATAAACCATTCACAAAATGACAGATGTTGCATGATTCTACTTACATGAGGCACCTAGAGCACTCAGATTCATAGAGACAAAAAAATGAAATAGTGGTTACAAGAAAGTGGAGGAGTAAGAGGGAAAGGAAGAATGGGGCATTTTTGTTAATAGGGAAAAAGTTTTATTTTGCAAGAAGAAAACATTCTGAAATCTGTACAACAATGAGAATAGACTTAACACTAGTCACCTGTACACTTAAAAATGATTGAGGTAGGAGTATATTTGACACTATGTGTACTCTACCACATTACATTTTTAAAAATCACCCTGAGAAAAATAGATCTACAGATGCTGACCACTCAGGCTCCGTCATGCAAACTCATAGCCAGATAACCAGATAGAGCAGCCCAGCTCTCTAGCCTGCTCAGACACAAAGTATTCTTATGCCTCACCAGTTGAAAAGCTAAATATCAACAAATATATGAAGAAAGCTTCCAATATGAAAGAAAGCGAACAAAATAAAGGCAATATATTTTCTTACAAGAAAATTCTAAAACATCTATAGTTAATATAATCATGGAGATAAGATAAAAAATTATCTTAAAGAAACAAAATAGGCTACAACAAAGAACATTCACAAAGTTAAAAATATGGGTAGCATTCATTTATTCAATCCATCACATCTTTTTTTCTTCAATTTCTTTTATATATCAGGCAGTATTCTAACCATTGAGAATACACAGTAAACAAAACATATATACACATACTCAAAGGCTAGCAATTTCTTTTTCAGAAAGGAAAGTTTGGAAGATATAATTGCAGAAATCTCCCAAAAAGTAGAAAATAGGAGAAACAATATAAAATTTTAAAGATAAATTCAATTAGAGAAAGTCCAATCTAATATAATAAAATAGTAATATGCAAATTGACTGTTACCCGAGACACCTAAGCCACACCCACCAGCCAAGCCAGGCCTCACAGCCAACCAGAGTGGCTGAATGCAAATTAGCCCAGCCAAAATGGAGGCTGGCAGCCATGGAGCTAGAGCAAACCAGAGGCTTCTGTTGCAACTGCCTGCCTAGACTGGTTGAGCCTCTGCTCACGGCCAGGCCCACCAGCCAATCAGAGTGGCTGTATGCAAATTAACCCAGCCAAGATGGAGGCCAGCAGCTACAGAGCTAGAGCAAACCAGAGGCTTCTGTTGCAACTGCCTGCCTAGGCTGGCTGAGCCTCTGCTCACGGCCAGGCCCACCAACCAATCAGAGCGGCTATATGCAAATTAACCCAGCCAAGATGGAGGCTGGCAGGGTGGCTCTGCACTGGGAGCCTCCGCGGCTGGCACAGCTGTGCCAGGTGTGTCAGCTCAGTGAGGGGGGGGTCTGGCCTGGGGCCTCCTCAGGGCATCCAGGAGTGCCGTCACTGCCTGGCTCTGCCCCCTGAGGGCATGCAGGAGCACAGGGGGCCTCTGCTGGGTGTGCAGGAGCAGCCTTCCTGGGTCTGCTGCCTGGCTTTGCCCCCTAGGGGCCTCCTTGGGGCATCCAAGAGTGCCCGTCCTGGGTCATCTGCCTGGCTCCACCCCAGGGGCCTCTGTGGGGCATCCAAGAACGCCTGTCCTGGGTCCACTGCCTGGCTCTGACCTGGGGGCCTCCTCGGGGGGCATGCGGGAGCACCCGTCCAGGGTCCGCTACCTTCATCCGCCCCCCAGGGGCCTCCACAGGGCGTACGGGAGCGTCTGCTGTACAGTGCGGAGAAGCCAAAGCCAGTTCACTGCCCGGCTCCACCCCAGGTGTATTTGCTCAGCAGCAGGGCTCCACCAAGGGATCCTGTACCAGTGTCCGCCCCTGGCTCGCCACCCAGCTCTGCGCCAGGTGTGTCCCCTCAGCGGTGTGGGTCCACCAGGCGTGTGCGATCATGGGCCCTCCGGTGGGAAATGGCCAGGCCTGCACTCACCAGCCCTCCCACCCCCCAGTGCACGAACCCTGAAGGGGCTGTGGGCAGCCTGAAAATGGCTCTCAGCCCCTCACCCAGGCTGGCCAGGCATGCCAGCAGGTGGACATCTCCCCCGAGGTGTCCCAGACTGCAAGAGGGCACAGGCCGGGCTGAGGGACACCCACCCCCTGAGTGCACAAATTTTTGTGCACCGGGCCCCTAGTATTAAAAATAATATTAATGAGACTTCTAGAAAGCGAAAACCTCTAGAGGGAGATATTATGTGAAATAAAATCTGGCAACTTTCCAGAAGTGATGAAAACAAATTCCATATTAAAGGAACCAATGGTGTGCCCAGGAAAATTTATGAAGACCTACATCAAGGCACATTTTAGTGAGAGTTCAGAACACTAGAGACAAGGAGATGGTTTTAAAAACTTAAGAGGAAGTGAACTTTTGCCCAGTAAGAATAATAGGGAAGCAGAATGGCATTTACTTCTCAACTGCAATTAAGGATGATAGAAGAAAATGGAGCAACGACTTAAACATCCTAATGAAAACCATTTCCACTCTGGAATTTTATACATAGCCAATCTATACCCTTTACTCTTTCTTATAAAACTACTGGAGGGTATGATCCAATTTCAAGATGGAATAAAGCAAGAAAGAGCAGCACACACGACATAGGAAAGTAGAAAAAGTCCCCAGAGAATGGCGGAGATAGATTGCATGTCTACTGCTGTACACAGGGCCAGCTGTAGCAAGGAGCAGAGGATTCCAGGAGAGAGGTCTCCAGGATAACAATGAAACTGGGAGATTACCTAGGAAGTCTGGCTGTACTGAGAGTGATTTCAGAGTGTTGTTGCTGGGACTGGTAATGAATTAGTGACAGGTATTGTGTATGAGAGAAAACTAAGCAAATGAAAAAAGAGTGAGAAGAAATGTAATCATAGTGTATTATATGGTCCAACTGTGAATAATACAATAATTTTTACAAAGTAGTTAATACCCTAACAAAATAAAAGATAATAAAAGTATCAGGAGGATGAGAGAATTGTGAGAGCGGGGAATAGGAAAAAGGAAAGCTAAATCCTTATCTCCTATAATTCAATAGAATGACTATATATAGAATCTACATATTATATATAGAGAGAAGAATGAAGAGACAGAGAAGAGAACTCAATTAACCTAAAATAGTGAGTAAATTACAACTTTATCAATTTTGTGGCAGCCATGTTGGCATACTAAATTTATTTACCAGAGTTAGCTACCTGGAATCTCTGAGTGTCTCACCTCTGCTCGCCCTGTCTGAGGTCTCTGGTAATTGAAGATCGTAGCTCAAGAAGTCACCTGGGTCCTGCGGTTCCTCTCACCTCCACAGCAATGTCACCCATTTGATGCTGACCTACCACAGTTGGTGTGACCCAGTTTGCAGAGTGATCCAGCAGGCTTCCAGGCAGGGATTTCCTGCACACCTGGCCTCAGTTGTTAATGATCCTCCTTTGTAATGTGATTAATGAGTGCAATGTGTGATTAATGAGGGGGAAATAGTGACACTGGACAGCTGAAAATGATATTGAGTATGAAGCAGTCATTAGGTTATTGTGGATAGCATCTAAAAGTATTGGCCGAGAAAATATTCTAGGCCTGGATAGCTGTCCAGAAGCCTAGGACGCACTGTATCTATGCTTCGCAAAAGTTTACCAAAGTGTTCATAGAAGAAAAGCCAAATAGTATACAAAAGTGGCCTGACAATAGCGCACTGTAAATGTGAAATTTCTCTGGCATCTCATAGTTGATCTTTAAAGAGTCACTTAAATATTGGCCCTAACTGGTTTGGCTCAGTGGATAGAGCGTTGGCCTATGGATTGAAGGGTCCCAGGTTCTATTCCGGTCAAGGGCATGTACCTTGGTTGCAGGCACATCCCCAGTGGGAGGGTGTGCAGGAGGCAGCTGATCAATGTTTCTCTCTCATCGATGTTTCTAACTCTCTATCCCTCTCCCTTCCTTTCTGTAAAAATTAATAAAATATATATTTTTAAAAAGAATGCATTTAAGAATAACTTAAATTTTTACATATGTGGTTGCTACATGCTTAAAATTTAAATAGCTAACATTTACTAAATATTTTCTGGTTGTGTTTGGCCTAATACTTTACACAGTTTCTTATTCAATTTTTACGGCCATTTTATGAGGTAGTTGCTATCCTTAATTTATAGATAAGAAAAACAGAAACACAGAAAGTCTAAGTAATTTGCCAAAGATCACACAGCAGTTAAAAAAATTTAAATATGTCTGTGGTTTATATGCAAGCAGGCTCTGCATTTGGTCTCTTTGAAATTACTGAGTCTTTTATAACTACCCCATTTTATCCGTGGTTCCCACTTTTTTGTTAGTGGTATAAGAACTACAATTTGAAAAGCATTAATCTAATTTATTTATTCCCATTCCTATGGTAGAAACTATAAGTTTTGTGTAATCAACTTTCAACAAATATTTATCAGCAAATTATTGATTTGATTTAAAATGAAACAATAGGTATTGTCACAATCCCAGCATTAATACTATCAATGACCCTTAAATGGAGGGTCACTTTGGAAGCAATGGACTGGGTCTAGTCTTCTTTTGCTCCATTGATAGCACATTCCACCAGCCCCCAAAGCCATTTATTACCATGTGCCAATCACTTCGCCAGCTTTGTGTGTGATATCGGACTTACTCTCACAAATAACTCTTTGAAGCAGGTATTATTTTTATTCCCATTTTACACGTGGAAAACAAATATGCTTAAGATCACCCAAGTAATGAATCGTACAACAAAGAGTCTTGCAAGTTCAGACAGTTGAACTCAGCAACCTGTGCTTTAACCCACTCTGTTACTATGGTGCTGACCACCGGCACCATCTTCTGTCCTCATATGTGACAATCTAGTAGCCAAATTTAATGCTCATTTTCAACCCTCTATTTCTCAGATGACTTCAGTCAAATATGATGCCCCATCTGTTCCCATGGGATAGAACTTATCTTGGCATCAACTGCTGACCTTCGCTGTGGGTTCAGTGGGTGAAAGGGCTGAACTTTCTTTCTTGGGGACCTCAATGTGGTGTGTACCCAGAGAGCACCTGAACACACTAGGGTTTCTGACCAGATAAGTTGCTGTGGAGTTAGAAAATCTAACTGAAATGGACTTCCCAGCCAGACTAGCAAGGTTCTTTCATGCATTACATCGAAGTCTTTCTGTGGTGTTTCTTGATCAGAAAAACAATTTAAAGATGATTTCAGCTCTTTCAACAAAATTGTTAGCTCAACTGTCTGAGGACGGGGTTTCTCACGCTCGGCACTATTCACAGTTTGGGCTAGATAATTCTTTGTTTGGGGGGTGTTGTCCTGTGGACTGTAGGATATTTACTGGCACCAGATGCCAGTAAGAGTTCTCATGCCCCCTTTTAGTTATGACAACCAAAAATGTTTCCAGGCATTGTTAAAAGTCCCCTGAGGGGAAGGACAAAATAGAAGAAACATTGACTAAGGAAAAATCATTTCTACATAAATTGTAAACAAAAGTTAATAAATTATTATATTATTTTATTTATTTTAGAATAATACCATCTAATCTGACTTTCACATAAAGCTTATGTGTGTTAAGTTTGCATCTACTGAGAGACTAAGATACAGTACAATATAAAATATAACATCATCTTATTAATTATTTTTATATTGCTTACATGTGCAAATGATATTTTTAAATACATGGTTTAAATAGCATATACTTTTGAAATTTGTATATATATATATATATATATATATATATATTCTTACTACTTTTTCTAACTCTTACAGGCTGGTGCCTCCAAACCACATGTCCCTCATACACATCTTCATGTCAATCTCTAAACCCCAAAATGCATTGCTGAAACCATTGTCTCCCACTGACCATCCCTCAGGATACTGAAGCCAATGTGTCCCACGCTAAACTCATTTCCTACTTCCACAGATTTCTCTGTTCCTTACTCCCAGTATAAAATTGGTCTCCAAATATCTTCCATCAATTTCCTAAATGGCTGTCAAATCTGTTCTCAAGGCATTCCCATATTACTTCCTCAGTTCAGACTCATTTCCCATCCATATTCTCTTGAGAGTTTACAGGCTACTCCTTGAGCCTCCCATTGTCCATAGTGTAGCCCAAGCTAATTTGTTAAAGCACAAATCATTCCTTCACTCCCTTGAATATAGTCCAAACTCTCTTTGCTGGGCTTGTGAAATCCTCCATAAAGTATCTCTTGCTTCCTACCATTTACAATAATAAATTAGTGAGGATTACATTTGCTGTTAGAAAAAAAGACACCATAAGAACTTGAAACTGAAATTAAATATATAAAATATTGAAATTTTATACACATTCAGGTAAGATTGGTGCATCGTGTAATGGAGTTCAGGATGTAAACTTATGTTCTGGTGCCTTTTAAATTAGAAAAGTTAAATTTCAGCACAGAGTCTCATGTATACCCAAACTCAACCTTATGTTCTCTATAAATCAATTTAATTTCTATGTTAGATTCTCTGCATATTTTTCCATGTAGCATAAACTTAATCTCAACTAGTTCAGGCTTCCCACTTTTTCTCCCATGTTGCATCTAAGTTTTGAAGATTTGGGTAGATGACCACATAGTATTTAGGGCAAAGTAGGACACTTCCCAGAAGGAGAAGGGCTGATATTTACCAATTAGGCACGAGGCAACAGTATAATCAAGAATATCCCAAGGCAAATGGAGACATATTGTCACCTTTGACTTTAGTAATATCATTCTAGTAGTAGCGGGGTATGAGTGTCTGGGGAATATTCAGTCATCATCTGTCCACACTAGATAGACACAAAATACTATATTCAGAAACCCAGTATCTAGAAGTGAAAAAATGTTTGACCTCATTCCTATCTGGTCTTTGGTCATCTATCCATACATATTTCAGCTGCTTCCAATCTCTTTTCTAGCAACACCCATCTCTAATCTGGCTCATTTTCAGGCCTTTTATTAGCCCCAAATTCCATTTGTTGAACTAATAGCTCAACAAATATGCAAGAAATTACCTGAATGGTATGACACTCATATTTTTTGGCCAATACTCCAAAATTAGAAGACAGAAAGCTTTTATCATTATATTAAACAGAAACTTGACAAGTCTTATTAAGGGCTTACTACACAGTAGGTACTGGTGTACACATACAGCATATTTAATCCTTAGGAACATCCTGCAAAATAATTATTAAAATAATATTCACATTAGCCTGAATCTCAGAGAAATTAATAATTTGCTTATGGTCACATATCTCTGAGGTTATAGATAGATCAATTTCAAATTCAAGATTTTTTACTGTTTTAAGTCCAGTGTTATTTCTACTCTATTATGCTAGTAAATTTTGAAAACCTCGAAGCTTAAGTCAGGAAAGATGTTCTTTTCTAATTTTTATAAGTAAACTTTGTAAACATTTAACCTGAAAAAGGGTCCATAAATAAGTCTCAAATGGAATAGAATTACAGGAGAAACAGTATAAAGCAGAGGTTGACAAACTGCAGATCAGACACTTGCCTGATTTGTAAATAAAGTTTTATTAGAACACAGCCATTTGTTTACATATTATCTATGTCTGCTTTCTCTCAACAATGGCAGTGCAGAGTAGTTGCAATAGAAATCCTATGGCCTGCAAGGCTGCAAATATTTACTATGAGCCTTTTACAGAATGTGACCTGAATTTGATATCTTGTTCTGACTATATTTAATGAGAATATACTCTTAGGTATTTCACTTAACTTCTCTGAATTAAGTTTCCCTCTCTGAACAGTGTGAATCATGTCTAATTCAAGAAATTGTGAGAATTAAGTAAGCTAATGTACATGACAATGGTTTGCAGTTGCAAAGTTATAGTCAGTGTATGTAAATATGAAGAGTTGTATTGCCAAATCTCGGGAGAAAGAGAAAGAGAGAGAAAAAATTCTCATTTCTGTGTCATTCTGAGGTTTTCCTAACACTAGAGGGGAAATCTAGCTTGTAGCTAAACTGAAATAAAAGGAATTGGGATGGTTTGCTTCCCAAGGTAGCACTGTTTGCTCAGCTGAATAATAGCTGATTGTGAAGAGTTCACTGACACCAGGGTAAAGTGATGGGCATATCTCTTTAGTGGCTTCTTACAGATGCTTGATAAATAGATAGGAAGCCATTGAACACAGGTGGGTAGCACAGTTAGCCAAACCAAATAACTCAGGGCCAGGTGATTGTCCTAAAAGGAGATTTTAAAATTAAATTGAAAATATAAAGACAATGCATTATACTGCATTTTCTACCAATAAAATGTGCACATTTCCAATTACAATGGCAGTATTGTCAGAAGATAACATGAATCTTAAAAGCAAAAATGATACATTCTAGCAATTTTTAAAAAAATGTATTTTATTGATTTTTTATAGAGAGGAAGGAAGAGGGATAGAGAGTCAGAAACATCAATGAGAGAGAAACATTGATCAGCTGCCTCCTGCACACCTCCCACTGGGGATGTGCCCACAACCAAGGTACGTACCCTTGACTGGAATCGAACCTGAGACCCTTCAGTCCGCAGGCTGACGTTCTATCCACTGAGCAAAACCGATCAGGGCCATTCTAACAATTTTTAAAACTTTTTGTGGTCTTTGTTTATGATGCACTCATGAAAATTCCTTAACGTTGTTTGTTGATCTTGATCACAATATATAAAAAAAAAAAATAGTTGTCTCTCTAATTTTAAGCCTTGTCAGCAACTATCTTTCTAGCCTGTTCTAGGCACTCTGGATTTTAGAGCAAAAAACGATAAAATATGGAGCAAAGTATTGCAAAGAGTGCCACTTACACAGTTATTCTGACTGCTATTACCAGTAATAACTATCATCTCTAAGCTGTTCAGCAGTGAGTTCACAACAGCAAGTAGACACCATTTTTATAAGTGCTGTATAGTAATATCTGACATGTATATAGCACCTTTCATCTGTAAAGATCCCAAAGTGTCCTCTAGTATCCTGGGATCACTTCATCTAGTGAAGAAATAAAGTATTCGCTGCAATACAGTGGCAACCCTCTGTGTGTTCAATATTCCACAGTCTGGGTATTCTCCAGGAGAAGGCCAGAGTAAGTATTTTCACTTTTCTAGCCCTGCCAGAACCTCCATGATTTACTCTATAGTTTCATACAACTGTGGATCCAAAAGATAAACCTCTATTTTCACGTTTTCTGCTTTAGTGGGAAGGCTGATTCTTGAGCAACTGTGGGGAACTGAAGGAACCTTCCCTAAGTGCAGATTTGTTCTGACTGCTCCTTATTTATAGAAGAGTTTGTGAAAATTAATTAAAATACAATAATCAAAAACCTGTTTTAATACCTGGTTCTGCTACTTTCTAGCTATAGATTTAAAGCAGGTTTCTTAATATCACTCAGCCTCATTTTATAAAATGGAGACACTACTACTCATTCCAAAATGAGCTGACAAATTTAAAGTGACTATCAGGGCAGCCAGCATAATGTAGACACAAAATAAATGTGTTTTCCTCATTTCCATAATGTCTGGACTATAGGAAACAGTCCAGTTCGTTGATTAAATCAAGGTGGGGAGTTAGACAGTAAGGGTTCCATTATTTCCTAATAGAGAAGTTAACTTTAGTAATGGTAATGCTATGAATTAGAGCCAGGAATTTGATTGAATAATCTTTGGGTGTGTCAGTTACTTGATGCTTTCAATTAACCCTGTCTTCTAAAAGGAAAAAATAATATCCCCTACTCTCCTCACTAAAGACTTAGGATAAATTAAATAGCGTTTGTAAAGAGCTCTACTTCCTCAGAAAATGGTACCATGTGAAGATAATGCAACGTTAGTCTGGTTATGATTCTTGACCAAGATCAGATGAGAACAACAAAAAAAGTGAATGAAAGGAAAAAATTCAGAAAGGTTACACAAATGCCATCTTAACCTGACCTCTCCCCATCCCCTTACCCCTCATTGTAAAGTACAGAGTAACGTAGAAAACCAAGAGGGTAAGCCACCTAGTTTTTCTAGACTATGTAATATATTACTTTAGCAAATATTTATTAAGAAAGTACTATGTGCAAAGTATGACGATATTTTATTCTCAGGTCAATCAAAAAGACAACTAGTATTCCTTGATACCTATTATGGACTAAGCACCATTCTTAGTCTTAGCACTAATGAGATAGCAAAATAAAAACCCTTCCTCCTCCAAGAGACAGGTGTGCATAGGTAGATATAGCTATGCCATAGAAGATAAGATGTAAAATGTATGACATAACTGTCAAAGGCATGAGCTTGCGAAATGGCTGTTTTAAAAAATGCTTTAACACTTGCTAGCAATTTGACTCTCTCTAAATCCTTTTTTTTCCTCTCATACTTAACCCATAAGTCTTGTAAGTACAGAAAACATTCATATGTGAAAGTTACTTTCCGAAGGGCCTGGCTCATTTACTCAATGTATATTAAATTCACTTTTGTCATTATTATTTAGTAATAATTTAGAGTAAAGTGGACTTACAACACTGATTCTTAACTGTGGCGATTTTGCCTCTCAAGAACATTTGGTTATATCTGAAGATATTTTTTATTAAAAAATTTAGGGGGTGTAGTGTTGGAAAGACTGCTATCTAGTGGGTAAAGAGAGACCGGGGAAACTGTGAAACATCCTGCAATAAACAGAAAAGCCTCCACAACAAAGAAATATCTAAGCAAAAATATCAATAGTCCCAAGGCTAAGAAACCCTCAGAGAAAATCATCTAGCTAGCTAGCTAGTTGTCTTTTCATCCATCTACCTATCAATAAAAATTGGTTTTGAAACAGCTACACTAATTGAATTGCTGTTAATGTTGGTTGCTAATAAAAAGAAAACTACACCTCTAAACTGAAGTTCACAGCAGATATGAAACCTAGAGGATGGGAACAGAACATAGGATTCAGAAAAAAATCTTGGTACTGCTAGTGATCAAAAACTGAAGTCCATCACTATCATGTCATTAAAGGAAGAAACCAGGGTATTGCTATCAGAAAGTAGAACAATATTAATATCACTTGCTTCTCCGTCAATGAAGGGATAACAGAAGAAAAAGGAAAAGAAAAAAAAAGCAGTCAAAACAGAGACCTCTAAGGCCAGCGAAACTCATATGGAAAGTGACGTCTTTCAAACCCAGGCTCAGAGTCCTGCTGCTTTACTGAAGGGGAGACGAGAGAACCTGAAGTGCCCTGGAAAGAATTTCTAGTCTGTCTCCTGCGGGAATGAGCCTCCTGTTCAACTGAATAACTCTTTTGTGATGTACCGGGTGAGAAAGAAAAAAATACAGCAATACAGTCAGTCTCCCCGGGGCAGTTGGTAGGTAGGGAGACTGCAGGCAACTGGTAACCAAAGATCTGGCCTGAGGAGGGCAGGGAGCCCCAGGGAAGCAACCAGGAGCCACCGGGAGACCAGTGGTGTCTAAGCCAGAGAATTAAAGCACGGGGAGGAGACAGAACCAGCGAAGAAAATTGCAGAAAGAAAAGGGAATCTGACAAGGGTGAGGAGTGCTGGGCAAAGTGAAGGAACCTCTCTGAGGAGGATTTGTAGCCAGGGCTGAGTGCTCTAGTGATAGGATGCACATTAGGTAGATGAACGTGGAGGGAATTCTGAAGGGCAGTTAGACACACAAAGACGAAGGATCGTTTCAACCGTCTGAGACCGCAGGACTGAGACATGTCTAGGAGTATTGCGGCCCAGAGACTTTTTACCGAGTCACTGTGCTTTTGGAGGAATTGGTAGTCAGACTTAGCAGGTTTGATTACATTTCAAAAGAATGTTCACATGCAGCAAATATTGAGCTTTTGCTATGAATTTAAACAGATTCTAGTATTTAAAATTAGAGTTGGGGAGGTACCGTGGGACTGGGTGCAGTGTTGGTAGTAGCACATAGTAGGGCACAGGCAGACAGGCACACATAACCTATTGAACTGCAGGTACAATATTTACTAAAGGTTCAATAACACAAATATTATAAGTATAAAAGTAATATGCTTTGAATCTAGAGAAGGAAGTTGACTAAAGGAATTGTGGGAAGTATGAAGGAGATGATATTTGAACTAAACCTGCATCATCCTATAGGTTGAAGACATTCTCAAGCAACCTATTTTTGATATCAGCTTAGTCTAAGTACTTTCACAAGTTAGTGAGTATGACATGAATGGAGCCTGATTCACAATCTGGAACCTGGAGAGAAGAGAATTCAGAGAACAGAAACACCATTCATATGGCACAGAAGTACTCAGATCAAACAAATCCAGCAAGTACCCTGATGGTGTCTATCTCAAAGAGAAGAAAAGGGCCGGGCAAGAAGTTACCGCAGACAGGAATACCGATGGTACTGTTCACTAAGGAATCTTTTGTCCTCTTAGCTTCCTGTTAGGAGAGGGTAGAAAAAGCTACTTGCAGGTTTCCTATTAGCAACCAAGAGCAAGGGAGGAGATAGAAGAGCTGGGCCACTTAGTATAGAGGCAAACGAGCCCTTTATGCCTGCAGGTCTTATGTTATTTCATAAATTGTGAATTAATTAATGCTCCTGGTGAAGATTCTGAGTCATTAAGAAAGGCTTAAATATTAGGCAGTGATTTCTATGTAATAGCTAGGGTGATATGTAATAAATTTTAGAAACAACAGGTAAAAGAAACTTTTAGTTTCCAGTTCCAATGCAAGAAGCTTGGAACTCACCGTTTTGTTCTAGCAAGTCAAAAGCTGAACAGCCTGAAAAATAAACAACTCTTCTTGAGTCTTATTCGAGGAGAGAAAACAGAGCAAGTCTCTGCTGGTGAGACTGGAGAGACGGCAAAGACAAGCAAGCTTATGGAAGCAGAGGGGAAAGCTGCTACGGGAGGAAAGCCTGAACTCTAATTGATGAAGTGCTCAAGGCTCAGTGTGGACAAGTCTGAGAGTTAAAAACTCCAGGGGGTGGGGGGCACAATCTGGTGAGATTTAGCACAATCCCTTCATATTTCTCACAGGCAAAGGGGGAAAGAAACTACTTTGAAATACACCTGAGCATTCTTTCCTCCTTAACAAGGCCTGCCCCCAGGAGGACGTTCACCAGAGCCTCATCTGCTGGGGTTTGATAAGAGCCTAACTGACCTGAGAAAGAAAAATATTAATTCCAGACTTCTAACCATTTTGTCTCACATAAGGGGAGGGCGAGGGGGAGGGGACTGAGACACAGATGAAGTTCACTGTTGGGGGGCATAGGCTCACTGAAAGACGGAGACCTAATCACAGAGCTCTAGATACTTCCTGTCCCCCCACACGCTTGCTAAAGACATATTGATACTACTTCCTTGTATCTAGTACATCAAGTCTCACTATCAAGAAAAAAATTATAAGGCATAAAAAGGTTTTGAAGAGACAGAGCAACCTCAGAACCAGACATGGCAAGGATGCTAAAGATGTCAGACTGGAATTTAAAAGAACTATGATTAATATGCTAAGGGCTTTAAAGCTCCAAGTAGATAGTATACATGTATAGGTGGCCAATGTCAGCAGAGATAAAAATCCTAAGAAAGAACTGAAAAACTACTGTAACAGAAGTGAAGAATACCTTCAACAGGCTTATAAATAGACTGGAAATGGCTGAGGAAAGAACCTTGGAGCTACAGGATATGCAACAGAATCCTTGAAAACTGAAAAGCAGAGAGAACAAATACTGGGGGGAAAAAACCAAAGAATATCCAAGGACTGTGGGTCAATGACAAAAGGTATAACATGTGCATAACGAGAATATCAGAAAGAGAAGAAAGAGTAAAAGAACAGAAGAAATACTTGAAACAATAATGACTTAAAATTTTCCTAAATTAATGTCAAACAACAAACATATTCAGGAAGCTCAGAGAACACCAAGATGGACGAATGGCAAAAACTACACCTAGGCATATGGCTTTCAAATGATAGGAAATCAAGGAAAAGAAAAATCCTGACAGAAGCCAGGGGGGAGGGGAAGGAACAAACTTCACCTATGAAAGAACAAAGATAAGAAGGATGCAAAACTCCTCAACAAAATATCAGCAAATCAAATAGAATAAATTATAAAAATAATTATTCACCACAACCGAATGGGATTTATCCCACCTATGCAAAGTTGGTTCCACATCTGAAAATCATGTAATGTAATATATCATATCAATAAACTAAAAAAGATAAATAACATGATCATATCAATAGATGCAGAAAAATATTTGCAAAATCCAACAGCCATTTAATAGAAGGGAGATTTCTCAACTTGATAAAGAATATATATTTAAAAAACCTACAGTTAACATTATACTTAATTGTGGAAACATGAAGCTTTCTCACTAAGATCAGGTATAATGCAAGAATGTCCCCTCTCACTACTCCTTTTCAACAACATATTGGAAGTCCTTACTAATGCAATAAGACAAGAAAAGGAAATATAAGATGTACAGATTAAAAAGGAAGACATAAAACTGTCTTTGTTTGCAGATGATATTATTGTCTGTGTAGAAACTCTGAATCAATAAAAAAAAAAAAACTCCTGAAACTAATAAGTAATTATATCAAGGTTGCAGGATAAAAGGTTGATGTAGAAAAGCCAATTGCTTTCCTATATACCAGCAATGAACAAGTGGATTTTAAAATCAAAAACTCAATTATCATTTACATTCGCACCACAAAATATGAAATACTTAGGTATACATCTAACAAAACATGTATAAAACCTAGATGAGGAAAACTACAAAATGGAATGAACAATATCAAGGAAACTAAAAGGAAAAACATTTCATGTTTATGGGTAGGAAGAGTCAATATTGTCAAGATGTTGATTCTTCCCAACTTGACAATAGAGCCAATGCAATTTCAATCAAAATCCCAGCAAGTTATTTTATGGATATTGACAAACTGATTCTAAAATTTGTAGAGAGTGAAAGTCTCAAAATGGTCAACAGAATATTAAAAACATACAAAATTGGAGGATTGACACTACTAAACTTTGACTTACTATAAAGTTACAATAGCCAAGACAGCATGGTATTAGTGAAAGAATGGACAGATAGATCAATGGAACAGAATAGAGCAGCTATTTTCAACTTTCTTCATCCCATGGCACAAATAAACTAATTAGTAAAGTTCTGCAGCACACCAAAAAATATATTTTTTGCTGATATGACAAAAATAGGTATAATTTTGATTCATTCACACCACATAATTCTTGTTGTATTGGCTGTTGTTATTTTTTTTTATTTGACAATCTAAGAGAAAAGAGAGCAATACCCCTGACTACTCAGGTGTTGCATGTTTTAAAAATTCATGCCCTAACTGGTTTGGCTCAGTGGATAGAGCATCAGCCTGCAGACTGTAAGGTCCCAGGTTCGATTCTGGTCAAGGGCATGTACCTGGGTTGTGGGCACATCCCCAGAAGGGGGTGTGCAAGAGGCAGCTAATCGATGTTTCTCTCCCATCTTCTCTCCCATCGATGTTTCTCTCCCTTCCTCTCTGTAAAAAAATCAATAATATATATATTTTTTTAAAATTCTTGCAGCACACCATTGTGCCTGAAAATCACTGGAATAGAGTCCAGAAGTAT